>CAUYQG010180043.1:0-29694 GCA_963574415.1 Tarsius wallacei | reverse complement strand
TCTATAATACTGAGTGACCTCTCACAGAAACAAAAAACTGAGTATCACATGTTCTCACTCATATAGTAGACCTTGATCATCCAACGTATTACCACAAGAAAATGACTGACAGTGGTGGGAAACTATGGGGGGGGGAGGGGGGAGGGTGATGGGACTAATGGTAGTAAATATCTGTCTGGGGACGGGGAGACACTTCCTATCAACAAGGGTGCCTGAACAAGGTATATTTATACACCTAACCCTTAACTGTACCCCACAATATCATAATAAAAAATATTGAATAAAAAAAAGTGAACTCACAAAATTATCAAACACATAAGAAAAAATCCAATGTGACTAAGAGTTATCAGAAATAACCAACAGTATATTTATCTTATCATCAAGAATTTTTTTTTTTTGAGTCGGAGTCTCATTCTATCATCCACTCTGGGCTCAAGTGATCCTTTCACCTCAACCTTCCAAGTAGCTGGAACTATGCCCAGCTAATTTTTCTTGATTGATTGTAGATATGAGGTCTTGCCAACTTGCCCAGGCTGGCCTTGAACCTCTGGGATCAGGCAATCCTCTCGCCTCTGCCTCCCAGAGTACTGGGATTACAGACATGAGCCACCACACCCAGCATCACCAAGACTTTCAAATAATAGAATTATTATAGAACTCAGATAAAATTATGAGATTTGGTCTACCTAAGTTTTCAATGGTTAAAGAGAGCAAACTAAATTAATGAAACAGTATCCAAAAAGTACAGGCAAATTTGAAAAGAATCCACCAAAAATTGTAAACATTAAACCTGGATCCATTTCTACTAAAGATTCTATTAATTAAATAGCAGTAAGATTCAGGGGGAAAAAATAACCAGTGTACCTAAAAGCAGAACCTAGAATGCAGCACAGAGAAAAAAACAGACAAAATATGGAAGACACGTTAGATTGTGGAAAATAGAATGAAAAATAAAGGAAAGAATGGGAAAAGCAATATTCAAAAGTATAATAGCAGATAGTCTTAAAGCATGAATCCACAAATTCAGACATCACAATAAGTCCCAAACAAGAGAAACTCAAAATAAAACTTTATTTAAGCTATGACTTACTCATATTAGAAGGGGAAATTAAAAGGATGACATTTTGTTTTTTCAAACAAATGTACTCTATATTGACAACATCTGCAAATAGCTTTCCTTCCTCTAAAATCAAGGAGTTAAGAGGTACTTTGTTCAAGACCTGGGCACTTGTTTGTGCTTTTGGTTCCAACCTCTTCTGCCTTTTATTTCTATCACTTCTATTTTTGACATCTTTATTCATTGCCTTCCCCCCCCCCTTTTTTTGCCTGTAGACATCATTAATCCTCTTCTAACAAAAAATGAAAGGTTTGCCTTCTTTTTTATACCTTTAGCAATCACTCAATCGTTCCCTTTCATTCTCATTAAACATTTCACATGGTTAGCAATATTTGCTAGATTATTAGTAGTATTTTCTTGACAACTAATCACTTTTTGACATAGTTGTACAGTTTCTAAAACCTCCATGCTACCAAAATGTATCTTACTTAAGTGCAAAAAAGACCTTTCTTCCTGAATCCACTGGGTAGTTTTTTAGGCCTATTGTATGCCCTTTTCTTCCTTTCTGCATGTGACCTACGTATTTGTGTCTATGCCTTCTTTGATGCTGTTCCTTTTTAAGACTCAGAAGGCCATGATCTTAGTTCTTCCTTTAGCTCTCTGAAACTGTTCTTTTGAGGAATCCTTAAAGGGCTCATTTATCTCTGTCTCTTACAAATCAGTTTAGGGTTCTAGTCTCAGCCTACTTCCCCAGGAATATCATCTACTCTCCTTATTTTAATATGTACTATATATTTTTTGACTTTTTTTTTTGAGTTGGAGCCTCACTCTGTCACCCAGACTGGAGTGCAGTGGCCGCTCCAGGCCACCACAGCCTCAACCTGTTGGACTCCAGCGATCCTTCCACCTCAGCCTTCCAAGTAGTTGGAACTACAGGCGTGCTACCACGCCCAGCTAATTTTTTGATTTATTGTAGAGATGAGGTCTCTCCAAGTTGCCCAGGTGGGTCTCGAACCCGCAGGCTCAGGCAATCCACTCACCTCAGCCTCCCCAAGCGAGGGATTACAGGCTGAGCCACTGAGCCCAGCTTATTTTTTGACTTTTTAATCTTACTCTATATTCTTTTTTTTTTTTTTCAATTTGGGTCACACTTTGTTACCAAGGTTGGAGTGCAGTGGCACAATTACAGCTCAACACAGCCTCAGTTCTCAACTTCCTGGGTGCAGGTGACTCTACCCTAAAGGGTGTTATCCCTTTAATTTCCCCTTCTAATATGAGTAAGCCATGCCCATCTAATTTTGTTTGTTTTTTATAGAGATAAGTTCTCACTATGCTGCCCGGACTGATCTCAGCATTCCACATCTTTTATCTCTCCCAGTAGTATTGTTTTGAATATCTACTCTCTCCCCCAACACATGTCCTGCACTATTATCTACTAAGTTATCTGTTTTGGGCATCATTCAATAGCCCTCTCTCTGACTCACAGCCAATATATTATCAACTTCTATTAAATCTATCCCTTAAATATCTCTCCAATGCATACTTTCTCTCTCTCTCTCTCTCTCTCTCTCTCTCTCTCTCTCTCTCTCTTAATTACCAACAAAATAAACCAGGCCCTAACTTTCTCTTGATTGGAATATTCAATGGGCCTCCAACTGGTCTAACTCATTCCAAGTTTGAACTATCAGATTCAACATATACAGCATCACTGGCACAATGCAAAAAATGAATCATATTTGCTTTCAACAGCTTAAAAATATTTTCTAGGCTTCCTACCAGCTATAGGATACACTTCAAACTCCCAGACTGATGGATTAGACACTGTGAACTTTTGCCTGCCCTACTTCAGACTCATCTCTTACAATTTTCTTCTATGATCTTTGTCTTAGCCCATTTTCTGTTATGATAACAGCATATCTTAGGCTAGGTAGTTTAAAAAGTAAAGAGGTTTATGTAGCTCATGGTTCTACAGGCTGGGAAGTCCAAGAGCATGGCCCTGGCTTCTGGCTATGACTTTTGTGCTATGTCATAACATGGGGGAGGTGAACACATGTAAAGAGACGAAACCTGAGGGGCTTCCTGGTTTTATTACAACCCACTCTTATGAGAACTAATCCATTCCCACAAAACTCCACCCTTGCCAAAGCAAGAACTGACCACAGCAAAAACATCACCAAGCCATTCCTGAGGGATCTGCCCCCATGATTCAAACTGCTAGGTCCCACTTCCCAATATTGCCACACTGAGGATCAAATTTCAATGTGGGTTTTGATAGGGACAAGCCAACCATATTCAAACCATAGCAGTCTTGATATTTCAGCGTATTAAAAGGCGTATGGATCCAAACTCCTATTGTTTTGAACTTCAGTCTTGATCGCTGGTATTTCTCTGATTGGAATTCTCTTTTTCTCCTCCTTTCTCCTGAGATTCCTCTTCCTCTTCTTCTTCAGCTTGTTTTTTATCTGATTAATTGATCTTTCATATGGTAACTCGGACAAACATTTTCTCTACTAAGAAGGAGTTTGTCCTCTAAGTAACTTATCTTCCCCTAAATACAAACCAAAGCAGCATCAAGTGCTTCTTTCATTGCTATACTTGTCATTACATGGGAATCTGTTTTTCCTTTCTTTTTTCCCTCATGAGAATATAGATTTGCTTCAATTCATCTTTGTATCTGTTACCTAGCACAGTACTTTACACGTGATCAACGCTCAACAAGTATTCATTGAACTAACCCTCTCTGGCTCCATGTACTTATCTCCTAACACTTACCACACTGTTGGTTTGCTTAATTTGTCTCTTCCTTTCTGGGCTGAGTTGCTTACTTGCAGACATTGAGTTGTGTGTATCTGTGTGTGTGTGTGTGTGTGTGTGTGTGTGTGTGTTTGTTTCTCAATAGGTGTTGAATAAATGATATAATTAATAAATGAGAGCTGAATATAAAAGTTTATCTTTAATTCTTACTTTGCTTCAATACCTCTGAGCTCCTATTATCTGTGCTGTTTATTGCAATGTCATACCTTCTTGTGATATCTCTTTCTGTTCCAAAGCAATATTAATGATTGTTTTTGATCTTTACTTTTTTCCCTCTCATTATGTGTCATCTCACTAAACCAGAGAGCACTATAAAGATCCATGCCATCCTTGCATATGATTTTAATTAACAAAAAAACTGTTGAATCACTTGTGTTATTCAATGTGGGTAAGCAGTACTCATATATTACCCTCAGTTGATTTATATTTAGTCTTTATAAAAACTTATAAGACAAGGAAATTGAGTATGACACCATTTCCACGATTGCACAATTGGGATTTGAATACAGCTTTATCTGACTCCAAAATTTTTGTTCTTTCTATTTAACAAAATTGTCTCTCCTGTTAGGTAAATCTAGAGTTCCATGTCTGACATGTAATAGAAGATTTTGGACACACAGCTTAAAACTACTTTTTAAAAAATCAATAGCTTATGGCTTTACTTAGTTCTCCATCTCTGCATTTGACTATATCCATTGTTTTCCTCAAAAATCCCCATTCTTACTCTCTCCTTTCGTTATTACTCTACCATTTATCTGAATCACTTTTCCTTTAGTCTCAACTTCTTTCTCCTGGAGTTGAAAAATATTTAAAATTTAAAAAGCAAATTGCTGACTTCATAAGTCTAGTGCATCCTCCCATGAAACCTCCACAAATTGGAAGTTATATAAACTAAGTTTCCACTAGAACACAATCTCACCATTTTATGCCATTCCCAGACTGTTATATTATATAAATAAATTCTGTAATTACTTCAATATATGACCTATTGCTCATATATAGTTCACCTTTAAAAAGATCACATGAAAAGACAGATGCCATATTTGTTAACAGACTTTGTTCAGTACCCTGTGTTGATGATGATGATGCTGATGATAATGATATATAATTGTTTACCTTGTAGAAGCAGTGTATAAATTGTTAATTTTGTCTTTTAAAACAACCAGCATCCATTAGAAATGGCCTCTTTAAAATTGGGACATTTGACTTGAGCAAACAATTTTACTTGATTGTTATTCACATGTAGATGGGCTTCAACAACCCAAGTCAAGGAAAATAAACTTGTTTAAAATGATTTGAAATCGATTAATTTAGATTTAGTTTGCTCGAAATTAACTGTGTGGTATGAAATTCTATATAGTTATTTTCTTACATTCAAGCTCTGTAAGGTATTCTGAATATCTTCTTCTAATGCTCTATTGTAAAGTATTCTGAATATATACTTCTAATGCTCTACTGTACCTAAAGCAAGACAATGCCATTGTAACTGCAGTGCTCCAAAGATGGGGCTAATAATGGAGGAAAATGAACAAACCATTGAGCATCATAAAGATATACTGGGATATTTTATGAGATGTGTTTGCCAAGAGTTAACAGGATGGTGATAGCAATTGGACTGGAGTATTATTGAAGTTGTTAAATAGTCTGGAATACCTAGACTGAATCCACAGGGTGCTGTGTTTTTTATACCCATTTAGCTATATCTTACCAGCCTATTAATTTGAGTTGGTTCATGGATGTGTAGAATACTACTTTTTCAGAATTTCACAACAGTATTTTGAATGACTATTTAAACAATTTTATTTATTTTCATTTTTTCAGATATTAAAAGAAAAAAGTATAAAACAATGCAATAAAATGGTATATACATCATTCAAAATTAACTACTCTCTCCTATGTTAGCCTATTTTGTGTGTTTTCTTAAGGAATTAAAATATCAGAAATAAATCACCCATCCCACTCCTATTTTTGACCTCTGCAGAGACAATGAAATGTGTATTTGGGTGTGAATATTCCATGCAAGAACTTGGACTGTCTGTTCTTGAACCTCTTCATTCTCAACAATTGTTTCTCCCATCCTATATCAATCATACTCTCTTATAGTTTGACCCTAGATGTTGTCATTTCCAGGAGTGGAGTCCCTTCCTGATCTTAATTTTAAGTATCTGTTCTCAGATAACCAACACCTCTTTTTCTTTATTCTAACAGCATCCTCGTGCCAACAAATATTTGACATTAAGATAACCAATCTATCATCCTTACAGCATTTGTCTATCCCACCTTTTTGTCCTTTTTTTCCTGTCTTACAGAACCTAGTTATGTTGGATCAAAATAATCACTTATTCAAATAACATTCAAGAACTTGTTTTTTGACCTGAAAAAGTCTATCACTGAACTAAAGCAGTAACTTGTTTCATTGAACTTTTCCTTACAGTTGAATGACTGTGCTAGTGTCACAAGAAGTGGATCCTGGTTTGGATCCTAGTATATGGGGCCAATTTATGAAAAAGCATACAATACTATGAATATAAAATTCCCACAGTCACTTGAATGCCACTTGACAGAGGGTACCTTACTTTAGAAAGAGAGAATTGTCTTAATTGTGGTTAAAATATCTTGTTTTTACTAACTTTATAAAAACACAGGGCCATGTGAAAAATTAGAAAAACTGCTAAAGAGACACTCGAAAGACTTTGTAAGGGCTGGGGCCAATCAGAGACCCTCACATATAAGCTTCATTTGCATAACAATAAATTTGTTTCTGAGAAGAACTTAAATTCTATGCCCACAAATCATAAGTGATGCCCAGCACTGCCAAGAAATTTCTACACAATTCATTCAGCTTGTTCTGAAGACTGTTCATATCTTATTCCTCTCTTCAACCCTAAGAGCCACATCACCCTCATTTTAAGCTAATCATCTTCTTCTTAGATCACATAGATGCAATCAAATGAGAATTACCTCTTTCTCTTGCCAGTTTACTCACACACAATATGATGATTTCCTCTTTCCCATGAATCACAAATTCTCTGTAATCGCATATGAACATTGAATGATATTGCTCATGTTATAAAATAAGCAAACACAAAATAAACCTTAGTCCTATACCTCACCTCTGTCTTTCTGTGTTTTGTAGGAAATCTTATCAAAACAAACACTTCAGTTCCCATGAACTCACATTTCATTCTCTATTCAACCCACTCCACCCAGACTTTTCTCAATGTCATATTCTGGATCCCAGGTCAATTTTGTTCATTAATTTGAATTTTTTATTGTTTAATTTCATTTAATTTTTGCTTGGTAAGATATTGGTGGCATTTTGGAAATAATTTCTTTGTATTTAATGAAGCTTAAACATGAGGACCTCTGGCCCAGGCTCTTACAAGTTACTTTGAATGTCTCACAAGTTCGTGTGTGTGTGTGTGTGTGTGTGTGTGTGTGTGTGTGTGTGTAATTTGTCCAGTTTAGCACTAAGTAAGACTTTTCAATTTGATGACCCAGGTTGGTTTTTAATACTGAAAATTTTCAGCTACAATTTTGTTACCTATACCTGCTCTCTATCTATCCTATTTCCTGCCATATGATATTCTGATAGGAATCTGACAGTTAATTTGTCAATTGCTTCTTATAATTCTGCATTTTTTTCTTTAGGTATTTTGAAAATAAATAGAGGCATTAAATATTTCATTTCCTGTTGAATTGCTTCTTTTATTACATATATGTATTCATCTATTTTTCTTATTCATGATTTTCTCATTAAAATATATTTTATGGTATTAGTGTTGCTGCACCAATGTTTATTTTCAAATTTTCCAGTGGTTCCTTCCTATGCTTATCTTGCAAGCAGCATTGAATCTCATTTTTTAAATATAATCTGATGATTTAATAGGTATTCTTTAGATATGTGTATTATTATAAGCCTAACAGTGACAAGCCTGATAGTGATACTTTTAAGACATGTTTAAATAATTATAAACATTTCTAATAAACCATGGAGTTGTTTAGTGTTTCTATTATCATCCTGAGTATTACATGTAGTTTCGCACAAATTAATTATTATTGAACATTGAAAACCTATCCTATTTTTTAAATAGTGGCCTGGTGCTTTAGTTTCACTTCTGTTTTTATTTTAAAGATGTGGGGTACAATTCAGGGTTAGGTACATAAATGGTCATAGTACAGGTAAAGTGTGGATACCCTTGTTGATGTAATGTGCCCCCCTTCTCCCCTGGCAGTGTCCCACCACTGCCAATCCCTTTCTGATAGCATTATAATAATGTTCAGGGTCCGCTAATGAGTGAGTACATGTGATACTCAGATCTTTGTTTCTGTGATAAATCACTGAGTATTATAGATTCTAATTCCATCCAAGTTGCTGTGAAGTTCGTAAATTTGTTTTTCTTTCGACCTGCTGGGCTTTGGCGATCCTTCGCCTCAGCCTTCCAAGTAGCTGGAACTACAGGCGCGCACTACCATGCCCGGCTAATTTTTTTGATTTATTGTAGAGATGAGGTCTTGCCAAGTTGCCCAGGTGGGTCTCAAACCCGCGGGCTCAGGCAATTTACTCACCTCGGCCTCCCAAAGCGCGGGATTACAGGCTGAGCCACCGAGCCCGTCTAAATTTGTTTTTCTTTATTGCTGCGTAATAGTCCATCATGTAAATGTACCATATTTTCTTTATCCAGTCCACTTTCAGTGGGTGCATAGTTGGTTCCATGTAATGTTCATTACTCACAGCCCATTTTGTTTTCTGGTCTATGGTCCTTTTTTTTCAAGTTTAGAAACTTCTCTAGTGTTTCTGCAACAAATCTCCTCATTATTGTTCCTTCTGTAAAATTAAAGGAGTTGTCATTTAACACATACACAAACACAGATACATACTCATTCCTCTTTAAGCATGGCCTGTGTGTGTCCCACAAAACACATACACATATAAGCAAGCACACACACACACAAACAGAAGTACACACACCTACACACAGATTAACACATGTGCCCATATATGTACCACAAACAAATATATACACACAAAGCCACATATGCATGTATACACAAACATGCTACACATGCACTCATACTTTGTGTGCACCTGCACACACACACACACACACACACACACATTTTTTGTACTGCTTTTTAAGTGAATATCTTAATACTTTACTTCTACCTATTAGTCTAAAACTCTCTTTGATCCTGCTCATTTTGGAGTTCCTTTGGTATATTTCAAAACTATTTTTATTATTCCTTGCCATTTTACAATTTGTTGTCTTCCACATCTACACGTTTTCATTTTATTTCTGCTGCATGTCAAAATTTATTTTTCTTTTATAGTGGAAATTACTCCCTTACTTAGATCGTTGAGCATTTTATATATACCTTTTTGTCAAAGTGTTGACAAAAAAGCATTTAGAGTGCTTTGGATTTATATTATGATTGTTGAGTCTTTGGAAACAAGACATGGCTAATATCTTATGTCTTTCCAATTGAAGGCATGCCACTGCTGCTATCTGACTTTGCTTGATTTCAATTTACCATGTTTAAAATCTACCATTTAATGTGATCTTTTCTGATTCTCAGCAATTATCCTAAGGTGACATTGGGGGTAAAATTACTGTAGTTACTGATACAATAGGCAGCGTGGTTGTGTTTTTGGTCTCAGGATCTTTTCTTCCCAAAGCCCTAGCTCCCAGTTCTTTACAGATCTATAGTGCTGGCCAGTGAGTTGGTCTTGTTACAAGCAAGAACAGCTCATACAATGAGTCAGTGAACGTGGCACTGGTTCCTCACCTGCTGGAGTACCTCCAGCCAGTTTCCTGCTGTTTCTCTTCTACTCCTGCTTTGATTTCAACTCCATTTCTATTCCACAGATTTGGTTATCTCATATGTGACCCTAGCTATGCCTCATGCATGTCTTGAATCATCAACATAACCTGGGAGCATATTCTCAGATCCATTCTACATTTCCTGAATCACATCCTGAGAATGAAACCTAGGAATCTGTGACTTAAAAAGCTCTCCAAGCCGGGCTCGGTGGCTCAGCCTGTAATCCCAGCGCTTTGGGAGACTGAGGTGAGAGGAGTGCCTGAGTCTGCGGGTTCGAGACCCACCTGGGCAACTTGGCGAGACCTCATCTCTACAATAAATCAAAAAATTAGCCGGGTGTGGTAGCGCGCACCTGTAGTTCCAGCTACTTGGAAGGCTGAGGCGGAGGGATTGCCGGAGCCCAGCAGGTCGAGGCTGTGGTGGCTAGGAGCAGCTACTGCACTCCAGTATGGGTGACGGAGTGAGACTCCAAATCAAAAAAAAAAAAAAAAAGCTCTCCATATGATTCTTATGCATACACAAGCTTTAGAAATACTGCTCTAGTCAATATTGGTAGTTTGCTTCCTGGTTGCCTGTTAGAATCACCTGGTGTGCTTAAAAATAGTGATACTGGAGTTTTACCTTATATCAGAATTTTGGGAATCACGTGGTCTTATTAAATGCTTTGCAGGTGATTATAATGTGTAGCTAGGGTTGAGAATCATTGCTCTAGTCAAGGACTTCTCAACATGGATAATGTTGTACCCTTAGGAGGACATATTTTGCAATGGCTGAAGACATTTTTGGTTGTTACAACTGAAACAATCCTGCTGGCATCTAGTGGGAGACGCTGCTACGCATCTTACAATGCACAGGACATCCCCCTACAACAAAGAATTGACTGGTTCCAAATGTCGAGAGTATTGAAGTTAAGAAGCCTCGCTTAGTACATGCTTTGGTTTGTGTTTAGGCATTTCCATTTAAAGAATTCTCTAATAAAAAACCTTGATGGTAGTCAAAAAAGGGAGATGGAAAATAGTATAGAACAGATTTTGAATGTTCTAAAAGCTGAGCATCTGGACCCCCCTAGTCTTTACTACTGATGCTCATATCCTTGAGATTGAGAACAGTCTGACAGTTAGGTGTAACCAACAGGAGAAGCAGAAAAATAATTGGAGTTTGGGAACATGTATTCTGTATTCAAGTTTTAGTTACCTGTCTGGCTATTTTGTGGTTTTGACAATGTAAAATATAGTTTTGTTTATTTTACACTATTATTAAATGTATTTGCCTCAATATATACTCTTTTAAAATGATCAAATTAACCTTTGTGCTTTATTTTTTACAGTATCAGGAAAAAAGGAGAGTTTGAGTCAGACATCAAAACTTTGTTAAAAATGAAGTTAAAGTACAATGATTATATCAAAGAACTCCATAAGGAGGTTAATAACATTGGTACTGTTTTCTACCTAACCAAACACAAAACAGAGGAAATGGAAGATAAAACATCAGAAGTGAGAAGGAAATTCAAGGTTATGTATCTTTGTGTTCTTTTTATTTATGAAAAAAAAAGTAATACACCTGTATTTTATTGGTTTAAACTTGATAGTTAGATTTTAAGGATTAAATTTTTTTTAAAATTCTTCTAATAATGAGAAGATAAGCCATCTCTCTCCAAAGGCCCAGCTTCAATAGAAGAGGATGGTTTCAATGTAGCTAATCAACACTTGTTTCCACTTTTTGCTATTATCAACCAATAAACTGCCTGGAGCACCAAAAGTGTGGTTCTTGCTATAGCTTTATGCTATATAGCCAACTTATAATTATTCCTGTCAAATTCTGAAAGGTGCTTTTGTATTCTATGCAATACAACAATAGAGAGTACCTATAGCAGGCCTGCAAGTTGTTGGATTACAGAGCACCAGGCAATTTGTAGACCACATGGCCGCAGAAATAACAGTTCACACATCTCAAATCCACTCCTCAGTGAGAGAAATGATGAAGAGCGGCCCCCTTCCATTTGTTGTAGAAACTTGCAGAGTCAGCCTCATTTTATTATCCCTGGAGGATAACTTCAACAAGTTGCTTCCATCCATCACGTACCCACACGTCTCCTATTTTCAGCATTTTCTTACTAAAGAATTATGTACAAAAAATCATCTATAAAATATACAATCTGTACACTATGTCCAAGACCTGTTGCAAGTACTATCTCATCTTCAATGAAGACTTTCCCTTGGAATGTCAGAATTTAGGACAGGTAGATTGGCTAGTAAATGTTTCTGTACAGAGAGATGGGAGTGTTGTTCCTACAGTTGATCTTTGTTGATTCCAATGAGTCTTGAAATGGGTTTGTCATATCTTCCATGTTCTAAAGCCAATAATCAAGGTAAACATCATGCGAAGTAAAGATTAAATTTAAGATTATGGTAAAAATATAAAGCATAAGATTATATATATGGTCTAGCATATACAATACTACTGCAGACATTATTTGTAACATTTTTAAATTTTTCTTTAATATGTGTTTCCGTATGGCAATCAATGAACTGTTTTTCCTTGAAAATATTAATGAAGACAAGATGGGCCACTTATTTAGCCACTTAACAACATATTTTAATTTTTTCAATTGATTGGAAACCCTTGTCATTATTCATTTATTTTCCTCATGGCTGTCACAAACTGCATTTAATTCTTCAAACATATTATGCTATTTATCTCACTTATGAAAAAGATTTGCATTGGATTATTTATTTTTCTAAAATTTTCAAATGTCATAAAATAGAATTTATTAAGTGCAATTTTGATGTGACTCCACTGTATTTGCTTTGCAACCCCAAATAGAGTGCTTCCCTCTCTGTTCTTTTAATTATATTTTAAAATTGACATATAATTGTACATATTTATGTGGTACAGAATGCTGTTGCTGTACATGTAATGTTTCGTGATTATATTAGGATAATTTATCATCTCAAACACTTAACATTTCTCTGTGTTGGAAATATTCAATATCATTTTTCTAGCTATTTGAAACTGCATAACATATGATTGTTAACTGTAATCATTCTACAGTGGCATAGAACACTAAAATTTGTTTCTTCTATCTAACAATAATTTTATTATTATTTTAGTATCTTTTAAAAAAATCTTCTTGTCCCCCCTTTCTCTCCCCTTCACACTCTCCAATATCCTCTATTATACTTTTTTAACTTTAATACAATCAACTTTTATTAGTTTCCGCATATGAGTGAGAACATGCAATACTTAACTTTCTGATCCTGTTTTATTTCACTTAAACTAATGTCCCCCAGTTCCATCCATGTTTCATAATTTCATTCTTTTCCATAGGTAAATAGTATCTATTATTTATATACACCACATTTTTGTTTTCCATTCATTTTTTGTTGAATACCTAGATGGATTTCATATTTTGACTATTGTGAATAGAGCTGCAATAAACATAAGGGTGCAGATGTCTATTCAGTATATTGATTTTTTTCCCTTTGGCTAAATATACAGTAATGGGATTGCAAGATTGTATGGAGTTCTGTTTGTAGGTTTTTGAGGAACCTTTATACTGTTCTGCATAGTGGCTGTACTAGTTTACATTGCCAACAACAGTGTGTATGAGTTCCCTTTTCTCTATGTTCTTGCCAGCATTTGTTATTTTTTGTCTCTTTGGTAATACCCATCCTAACTGGGGTGAAATAAAACTTCATTGTGATTTTGATTTAAATTCTCTGAGGATTAGTGATGTGCATTTTTATCATAAAGTCGTTGACCTTCAGTGTGTTTCCTTTGTGAAATGTCGACATAATCGTTTGCCCATTTTTAAATTAGATTATTTGTTTGTTTTTGAGATGTTTGAATTCCTTGTATATTCTAGGTATCAATCCCTGTTGGAAAGTTTGCTAATGCTTTCTCCCATTCTGTGGATGGTATTTTCACTCTGTTGATTGCTTCTTTTGCTATGTGGAAGGTTTATAGTTTGATATAATCCAATTTTGTTGTTGCCTGTGCTTTTGAGGTCTTATTCATTAAATCTATTATAGGTCATTGTCCCAAAGCATTTCCCCTGTTTTCTTCTAGTAGCATTATAGTTTCAAGTCTTGTAGTTAGGTCTTTGATATGTTTTGAGTTTTGTACCGGTTAAGAGGTTGGGATCCAATTTCATTCTTCTGAAAATGAACGTCATGTTTTTCCAGCAACATTTATTGAAGAGACTGTTCTTTTCCCAATAATGTTCTTGGTACCTTTATTAAAAATTAGTAGGCTGTAGAAACATGAATTAGTTTCTAGTTTTCTACTTAGGTGTCATTTGTCTATGTGACTGTTTTTTATGCCAAAATAGTGTTGTTTTTATTGCTACAAATGTGTAGTGTATTTTGAAGTCTGGTAGCATGATGCCACCAGCTTTGATCTTTTTGCTCAGAATTGCTTTGGCTATTGGGGTTCTTTTGTTGTTTCATACAAATTTTAAGACTTTTTTTTCCCATTTCTGTGTGAAGATATTGATATTTTGAAGGAATTGCATTGAATCTGTAGAATAATTGGGGGAGTATGGTCATTTTAACAATATTAATTATTTCAATTCATGAACATGTGATGTCTTTCCATTTTGTTGGTATTTGCTTCAATTTCTCTCATCAGTGTTTTATAGTTTTCCTTGTGTAGGTATTTCACCTCATTTAAATTTATTCCTAGTTATTTTATTTTTATTTTTGTAGCTATTATAAATAGAAGTGACTTTTTATTTCTTTACAACTAGCTTGTTGTTCATGTATAGAAATGATACTTAATTTTTATGTTGATTTTGTATCCTGCAGCTTCACTACATTTTTCAGTTCTGACAATCTTTTGGTAGAGTCCTTAGGTTTTTCTATATATAAGATTATGTCATCTGCAAAAAAAATATGCCTTCCTCCTTTTATTTATTTGGATTTTCTTTATTTCTTTTTCTTATCTAATTGCTCTGCCTTGGACTCCCATTACTATGTTGAATAAGAGTAGAGAGAGTGAACATCCTTGTCTTGTTCCAGTTCCTCCAAAAAAGACTTTCAGCTTTTCCTCACTCAATGTGATGTCAGCAATGAATTTTTCAAATATGGATTTATTGTCCTTGGGTATTTTCCTTCTATGTCTAATTTATTTAGTTTTTATCATGAAAGGATGCTGAATTTTATCACATTCTTTTTCTGAATCTATTAAAATAATGGCTTGTATTTTGTTATTCATTTTGTTGATATGTGTATCATGTTTATCGATTTGCATATGTTGAACCATACTTATATTCTTGGGATAAATCCCACTAGATGATGATCATGGTGTTTTATCTTTTTGATGTGTTGCTGGATTGGATTTGCTAGAATTTTCTTGAAGACTTTTACATCTATGTTCATCAAGGATATTGGTATGTAGTTTTTATTTTTTGTTGTCCTTGCCTGTTTTTGGTACTGGGATTATTCTGGCCTCATCGAATGGCTTAGGAAGAGTTACTGCTACTTCATTTTTTGAAATAGTTTGAGAAGGATTTGCATTAGTTCTTTTTTAAAGGTCCAGAGGAATTCAGCAGCGAAGCCATTCATTCCTTTATTTTTTGGGGGGTGACTTTTTACAACTGAGTCAATCTTATTACTTGTTATTTATATGTTTGTTTTCTAGTTCTTCTTGGTTCAATTTTGATAGGTTGTATTTATTCAGAAACAATTTCCTCTAGGTTTTCAAATTTATCAGCATATAGTTGTTCATAGTCATCTCTAATGATCTTTTTTTCTGTTGCATCTGTTGTAATCTCTCCATTTTGTTTCAGATTTTATTTACTTAGTTCTCTCTTTTTTTCCTTAGTCTCAATAATTGTTTCTCAATTTATTTATCTCTTAAAAACAATTTTTGGTGTCATTGAATTTTTGTATTGCACTTTTAGTCTCAGTTTCATTTATTTCTGTGCTGATATTTATTATTTATTTCCTTCTACTAATGTTGGGTTCGGTTTGTTCTTGCTGTTTTGGTTACCTGTGATATTTCATTTTCTAACATTTCAAATCTTTCTAGTTTTCTAATGTAAGCATTTATTGCTAATGCTCTTAATACTGCTTTATCTGTGTTCCATAAATTTTGGGTTGTTATGTTTCTATTTTTAGCTGTTTCCATAAGTTTTAAAATTTTATTCTTAATTTCTTCCTTTGCCCACTGATCTTTTAGGGGCTTGTTGTTTGTTTTCCAAGTATTTGTATAGTTTTGAATGTTACACTTGCTATTGATTTCTCATTTGCTTTTCATGTGGTCAGGAAAAACATGGTTTTGATTTTTTTTTTAATTGTTAGACTGTTTTGTATTTTGACACATAATTAGTCCTAGAGATTATTTCATGTGCTGATTAAAAGACTGTATCCTGCATCTGTTCATTGAAATTTTCTCTAAACATCTTTTAGGTAAATTTGGTTCATGGTGCCATTTAATTCAGTGTTTCTTTGTTAATTTTATTGTCTGGATGATCTGTCCAATGCTGAGAGTGGGGTGTTAAAGTCTCCAACTATTATTATATTGGAGTTCAACTCTTCCATTAGATCTAGTAGTATTTGCTTTATATATCTGAATGCTTTGGTGTTGGGTATATATATATTTACAAATTTTATATTATTTTGCTGAATTGATCTTTTTGTTATTATTATATAATATCCTTCTGTTTCTCATTTTTGTAGCTTTTGAATTGAAGTCTATTTAGTCTGATATATGTATAATTACTTCTGCTTGCTTTGGTTTCTGTTTCTGTTCATCTCTTCACTCTTAATCTATGTGTTATTACAGACTGAGTTTATAATAAGCAGCATATAGTTTGGTCTTTTTAAAAAATTCATTCAACCTGTTTATATTTTTTAATTGGGGAATTTAGTTCCTTTGCATGCAATAATTGATAGGTGAGGACTTAACATTACTGGTTGTTTTCTGGTTGTTTTGTACATCCTTTGTTTCGCAGTTCCCCTTTTGTTGTTTATTTTTGTGCTTGAGTGATTTTCTGCAGTGATAACTTTTTTTGTTTGTCTGTTTTCACTTTCTCTGTTTCCTTTAGGTATCAGCTCTACCAGTGAGTTTTATAGTTTTGCATGTTTTAAAGATCATGGTTATTGTCTTTTCATCTCTAGATATAAAAATTCATTGGGCATTTCTTGTAAGGCCAGCCTAGCGTTGATAAATTCCCTCAGTTTGTGCTTGTCTGTAAAATATTGTATTTCTTCTTCATATCTAGCTTTGTTGAGTAGAATATTTTTTGTTTGTTTTTGTTTTTCTTCAGTACTTTAAATACATCATTCAATTTTCTCCTGGCCTGTAAGATTTTTGCCGAGAAATCTATTGTTAGTCTAACAGAGGACTCTTTTATGTATGAGTTGATGATTTTCTATTGCAGTTTTTAGAATTATTTCTTTGTTTTGACTTGTTTACTGTTTGGCTATAATGTGCCTAAGAAGGGTTTGTTTGGATTGAATTTATTTGGGATTCTTTGAGCTTCCTGTATTTAGATGTTCTGTCTCTCCCAAACAGCCCTGTAACAGCCCTGTGGCCCCAACCCCAGAGAGCCAGATCCTAAGTTGGTTGACCCACTGTGTGCACACATATGCCACTTATCTGGAAAATAGCCAAACAAGCCACTCCTGGCAAAGCCACACTATCACCACCACAAATTCTGTTAGCCAAGGCTATTGAGACACTTGCAACTGTCACCAGCATGGATTACAACTGAACATTTTTAGCTATTATTTCATTAAATATGGTTCCCTTGCCTTTTTCTTTCTCTTTTTCTTCTAGAATTCCCATAATACAAATACTTGTTCACTTAATGGTGTCCCATAAATCCTTTAGCCTTCTTCGTTTTTAAAAAAATTATTTTTTTCTCTGTCTTGTTATTTCAAATACCACTCTTCTCTTCATAAATTCTACTTGTACTAGTCTGCTGTTGAAGGTATCAATTTTATTTTTTATTTTATCCATTAAATTATTTAGCTCTGGGATTTATGTTTGGTTCTCTTTTATGATATCCATCTCTGTTGAATTTCTCATTCAAATCATGAATTTTTTCCTGATTTTGTTATTATATATATTCGTATTCTGTTTTATCTCACTTAGTTTCCTTATGATTACAATTTTAATTCTTTTTCTGGCATTTTGTATATTTCCTTATGATCTGATCTGTTACTGGAGAATTATTACATTTTGTGGAGGTGTTGTGTTTCCTTGATTTGTGTCCCCTTGTTAATTTCTATGCATCCAGCAGCTGCCTCTTTGAATTGTGTTGAGTAGGTTTCATAAGAAAAGATGAATTTATATAAATGGGTCTTTGGTTGTTGGTTTAGTGTGTTGCATTGTATTTAGTTCTAAGTGGACAAGGTAACATAGTCTCCATGTAGTTTCTTCAGTTGTAATCCATGCTGGTGACAGTTGCAAGTGTCTCAATGGCCTTGGCTAACAGAATTTGTGGTGGTGATAGTGTGGCTTTGCCAGGAGTGGCTTGTTTGGCTATTTTCCAGATAAGTGGCATATGTGTGCACACAGTGGGTCAACCAACTTAGGATCTGGCTCTCTGGGGTTGGCGCCACAGGGCTGTTACTCTGCTTAGGGTCATAGGCATAGAGTTGCTCAATCAGCCTTATGTTGTGCCTGCCAGGGGTAGCACATAGGGCTCTTTCTTAAGCCTAGGTCCAGGCATACAGCTGCTCAGTCAGTCTAGGGTCTTGTTTGTCAGGGGAGGCCCATGGGACTACTTCTCATATCTGAAACATGGGCATGCAGATGCTTGGTCAGCCTGGAGGCATGTCAGCCAGGGGCAGGGGCTGTTTTTCATGCCCCAGACATGGGCACAAGGTTGATCAGTTGGCCTGGGAGGCACATCTACTGTGGTGGCCCATGGAGTTGTTTCTTGGGCCTGGGACATGGGTATGTCATCTTGGCTGGCTTGGGAGTGTGTCAGCTGCTTGCTGGCTCAGAGACCTCTCTTGCTAGGGAGAGGACGCACAGCATTTTTGGCTGACTAAAGGACAGGTTCACCTTGGGCAAGACTGTCAGAGTGTTTCTCCAGTTGGAAGTAGGGGTAATAGGGGATTAGTTTTTCTGCTGTGTAGGACAAGAGTCACAGTTAACCCTGGGCCCAGGCTCCACACAGATGGGGTTGTAGTATTCAGTCACCCATGTTTGCTTGGTAAAACGAAGATGGAGCCCCAATTCTGCAGAGCTGCAGTGGCTACTAGCCCACAAATGAGAGCACACTCCAGCAGTGGCTCTGGTATCAAGATGGCACCATGCTGCTACAGCTTGGCTCACAGGCGGTATGTGGGAGTGGGGAGTGCACACTTTGTTCTTCTAATCTGGAGCGATGAGCTGCATGAATTTTCAGCAGCTTTCCAAACTGAGCTCAGAGTTTGTGAGGACTATGAAAATATCCTGTAGTTAAAAACTCTAAGCACTTGTGTTGGCAGTTGAGGCTGGTGAGATTCTTCTATTTACCTTTTCCCTACAAGAAGATGCCCCTTCTGTCTCTGGGCTGATCTGATCCAGGCAAGAGAGATGGGGCTGTAGAGGCCAGGTGCCTCCATGCTGCCATCCTGGGCTTCCAGTAACCACAGGTGCCTCTCCATTTCCCCACTGCACCTCAGCATTCTCTCTTTGACACTCCATTCATATCTTAGTTGTTTGTTAGTTGCCTTGGTCCTTTTGTGTGAAGTGAGCTCCAGGCATCTCTGGTGACCCATCTTGTTGACATCACTCCCCCTTTCTGTCTTTATTCATGCCAAATTGAGGAAAGTGTTCCTCGTGGGTTTTGTTGTTGTTGTTGTTGTTTGTTTGTTTTAATCCTACCCAACAAGAACTGAGAGATCACTGGAAAGGAGCAACAGAAAGTGCTTCACATAGGAACTACTTTCAACTGTTAATCACTCCTGCTCATCCTTGAGCCTGAATATATATGGCACACATTTCTATCATGTACACATGGATATCTGTGTCAGAGTGAATTCAAGATAACTTTCTAGATTGTTCTTAGATCATTCGGGTTTATACAATTCAAGTTTGTACTTTTTGTCTGACCCTATTGTCTTTCACTGACTGATTTCATGAAAATCCATATGACATTCTTAATCTGGGCATCATGTTTTCCTTGCTGGCAAATCTAAATTTATTGACCCTGACCTTAAATTAGTCCTTAATCCATGTTGTCTAGAAACTAATTCCAGCAATGTCATCATCAGAGTTCTGGGGTAACTCTGATGAATAAACTTTTGAAGTCCTAGAGGTAGAATTTATGAATTATGTTTTCTCAAGTTAATTCACCTCTAAAATACCAGGTAAGTTTTAGGCAGTCTTAGAATAGAAGCAATCCTGCACAATAAGGATATCTGAAGATTTCTGGAATTTTCCACCTATTATTCATGATTTGTCCCACCTTTTTAATATTTTCAATCTCAATAATAGACTTACTCAGAAAAGAGGCATTTGGCCAAGTGTCAGGATAAAAGTAGTCAATTGGGATAGAAAATAAGCCAAAAAAAAAAAAAAAAGCAATATGTAGCCAATTATTGTGTTGATGAAATGAAAACCATCTAGAATTGTCCAAAGAATGTAGCATTGCAACAAAAATTTTTGAAAGATTTCACCAGAAGTTAAATACTTCTTAGTTTTCCAGTTGAAGGCTTCTGTGCAAGTTGCATGTTCTTGAAGGGATTTTTGCTTGAACTTAATGGAATTCTGCTGGGAAAGTGTTTCCTGGTTAGAATAATATGAGGGGAGACACACATTAAAGAAAATGGTATTTAATTGTTAAAAATTGTATTTTTTTCACATGTTCAGTCACCTTCAAAGTGCTCTCCATCTAATGCAATTCAACTATCGAGACACTTTTTCCACTGTTCGAAACATTTTTTGAACTCATCCATTCTGATTCCTTTTAGTGCTTCTGCCATTTTGTTTCTTCTCTTCCATATTTGCAAAACATTTCCCTTTGAGGACTTTCTTCATCCAGGAGAGCAAAAGTTGAGATCAAGTGAATAGGGAGGGTGGGACACAGAGGTCATGCTGTTTTTGGTCAAAAACTACCGAACATTCAGCATGGTGGGCAGGTGCGTTGTCATGGTGGAAGAACCAGTCACCTGTTTGCCGCAACTCAGCATGTTCCATCTGCAAATCATGACTCGAACTTCTCAAAACTTCCAGATAAAATCTTTGGTTGACCATTTGATACAGAGGGACAAATTCTGAGTGTACTACAAGGGGCCTACCCTCCAAAAAGGAAAAAAAAAGGTCTCCCCTCATAGTGCTAAGATAAGAGGAAACTTAGTAAAAATGAAGGAACCAAGTTGAAAGAAAGTTTTCTGCAAGCCTATTTTATGAAGCATGTCTTTGCACATGTTAATTAATACTGAGCCACTGTTATTAACACATTCATTTGGAGGATAAAGGGATTTCCTAAGGTAACATAGCTTTTAAGTAATTGTGTAGAGTTTAGAGACCAGGACATCCGATACTGGCTCTGATATATAGTCAGTAAGACACTAGACTTACACTCTACCCAGCAAAGATTCAGTCAAATAACCATACCAAGGAGTCATTTTTAATGCTAGAAAAAGATAATGTATTCTGTCCTTAGAAGTCTCCAGTTCACTGTAATCTGGTCCATAAGTTTGTAGTTAAGAGATCTGTGACTTCCCTTGAGTCCTTTTTCTAATATTTTAACTAATCCCAAACTGTTCTTTAGAGGAAATTCTCAGACCTCCCTTCAAATACTATTTGTTCACCTCTGAGACTAAGTTTATAGGTCCTTCCCTTGAAGAAAATAAAAATTAAATTAGAACCTTCTAAAAAGCTTTCTTATATGGCATAATTTCTAACAATACAGGCCTACTCAGAGCATCTCTAGTTCAATCAACAGAACAAAACAGTTCTAGTAAACTAAAGCTTGGCTCATGTACCGTGCAACTTCTATAGCAAGTTCAGATGAGACTGATGATATTTTTTAAGTGGTTATAAAATAGACATTCTATGAATTCATTAATTTTCATTTTAAAGACTTTATGCCTTATAGCTAGTCAAATCTAGAACATGTTACTCTTACCCCACATACAATAGCCTTTAATGAATAATGAATTAATATTACGTCCTTGGCTTTGAATGAACGTTAGGAAAAGCAATGGCCAAAATTGACTGTTGCTTCTTGGTTTCCAAAGTAATAAGTGAACTAGTCATATTGCCAATACAGAAAAAAAAAAAATCTGTGAAACTAATTTACCTTAGGTTCAAAATTAAGAAAAAGTTAATTTTTCTTGATAAAATTGTATTTTTTCTTTATCAACAGTTAGGAATTCCCTCAACTTTCTTGTTTTCCTCTGATTTCAGCAGCCTAGAAGTTTGGAGTTATTTATGCTCTATATTTCTAGCTTAATCACATTTCCTTCTCTCTCTATGTTCTGTATTCACAACTTTGATTTTTTTGCTTTTGTTTCCTTGGTTTTTAATGGACTATGATGCTTCTCTACTCCATTCAGAGGCAGAATACTTTGTCAATCTTGAGGGAAAATTTTGGAGGTCATTAACTGTAATAATGAGAACGTCTGTCTATATTAGTGGGAAATGGCTACTGGGGAAAAGGGTAGAAGGGTACAAGGAGAGCAGCAATGTGAAGGAGTATTAGGAGTCAAGTCTTTCAGGGGGTTTCTGGGTAAGCCCTTCGTCAAACATCAGACAAGTTCTTCTTCCTGACACATATGTATTTGAGGAAGTATAAATAGACCCGAAAAACATGGTAGAATTAAAACATGAGACATTCATGGATCTTGATGCAAAACATTTGAAAGCATAATAAAATGTTATTTAACTTGCTGTACGTATCATATGGGAACATAATTTTCTTCATTCTACTGGCTTAATTTAATGTATTTATTTCCATTTAATTCTTTGAAACTTGTTTCTATTTTTCTTCTCCCCTTTTCAAGAGAAGTGTGGATCAGTTGAAAGAGAATGGACTTTAGAATCAAATATTTCTCAATTTGAATCCTTGTTCTGTCAATTATTTTATCTGAGAATACTGAGATTGTATTTAACTCTGATAAGCCTAGGTGTCTTATGGCTCAAGCAAATATAATAATACCTACATAGTACCTTTGCTTGATAAAGTAATAATATTGTATAAAATGTATAAAACATTTAACCCAAATTCTAAAAGATAATATATTCTCAAAAGTATTAGGGATACATAACACATACACACACAAAAATACTCTCTAGTATGGGGCTGCCTTTAAAACAAATTCCTTAACAGGATTTTTAAAAAAAATCTTTAACAACTGACTTACACATTTTACTCTTAAGTCTGTCTCCTGAAAAATATGTGGATTCTAAACAACACATCCAAAGTAATGAAAATTATTTGTTGAGTGCTTGATATGAGTAACACCTTGGGTAAATTACCTTGTATACATTATCTTATCTCTCACAATTATATTATGAAAAACATTATGTTGTTATCCCAATTTTATATTAGTGTTATGTAAACACTAATTTAGTAAAGATACATTGATATAGCTACTCATATGTGCTGAAGTATCCAAGTCAGCGTTAATTAGAGCTCTTCTGGAAAGTGATTCATCAATATATGTAAAGAACCACACATTTATATCTGCAACTCAGTAATCTTATGTCTAAAAATGCTATTTTAAGGAAATAACCAAGAACAAAGCCAACACAGATGCACACTTTTAAATGTTTATTATTAATTGTATAACAACCACCAGAAAATATAGTTCGTGAGGGCACCAATGATTATCTATTTTGTATACACTGCTGTATCCCAGTGCTTAAATCGTACTTAAAACAAAGTAAAAACCCAATAAATATTTTTGGTAACCCTGAATATGTAGTTGAAACATATAGTAGGAAAATTTAAAGACATACATTTCTTAATAAAAGAATAGTGATCCAATGTATTAGTATCAAGATAAATTATGCACTCATTCAGTATGAATTTTTAGAAATTAATGGGACTTCTTTTTTAGTGACTGAGAAGGATCTTATTAGACTGAGACTACCAAAGGTAACAACTTTAAACTCAGGGCCTAAAAGAAGAAATTACAACAAAAAGTCACAGTGTATATCTGTGGGTTCGAAGAGTCATATTATCTTAATTTAATCTTTGTGATTTTAAAACACTCTACAAAAACACACACGTACATACCTGAAGAAGGAGGAGGAGGAGGAGGAGGAGAAGAAGGGAGAGAGAAAGAAAGAAAGGAAAGAGAGAGAAAAAATAGTATCATGTACTGTTTTTAGATAGAATGAGGTTCAGCTGTCACCTACACTTTGTGTTAGGATCTTGGCCACCAAAAGCTGTCCTATCAAGCACAGCCAGAGCCAGAGCTACCCTGTCCCACTAATATAGTTGTTTGAACAAGTCTCTAATTTTGGTTTAATATTTTAATTCTTTATTTTAAAGCATCTTTCTTCCTTTTCGGATCTCAAAACTTACATGAGTTCTCTCTTATTTCTTAGTGCCCCTCTGTCACTAGAAAATAAGAAGATGCCATTTCTTTTATTTTGAGCTTAGGTCTGTTTATATTTAGCGTTTACTCCTCTTTTCTCTTTGAACATGAATTTCTGTACCGTTCCATCATCTCCTTTTCAGCTGTTTTGTCCTAGAACAGGCGTCTCCGCCGGCAGAATAGCTCTTTGCTGCCACCTTCTGGTTTGTAGCTGTTAAAACCAAGCTGCAGGTCAAAGGTGACTGTTCAATGAGCGCTTTTCCCAGCTTCTGAGATACCGTCCCTCCTTTGACTCCAGGCTTCTTCCAGCTCTTCAAAGTGATCTTTTGATTTCTTTTATTCCTTTTCACTGAAACCTGGATTGAGTAGTTGCAACAGAGACCTTATGGCCTGCAAAGCTTAAAATATTTACTATCTGGCCCTTTAAAGAAAAAGTTTGCCAACCCCTGCTCTAAAGAATACAGGAATAGACAATAGAGGTAGCAGCCACTGCCTGGAGGACTGAGAGTAGGTCCCCTAAGGAGGACCAGGCATGGAAGAGGCTGCCCTCCCTAAGCAGAGAGAGACTTTGTTGGAGAGGGTGTGACTGTGTCTTAGTGGATGCTGGTGTCTTAGCCGATGGCTTAGCAGCAGTTAACAGGGGTCTGCTCGGTGGAGGAAAATTGGAGTTTGTGGGCAGAGAACCTCACTGGAAGGCAGGCATCACTGGTTCCCCACAACCTGCCAGTAGCAGCTCTGCAGGAGGAAAGAAAAATTACTTTAGCCCACCAAAACAAGGATGTGGAGCCCCCTGCCGCGGCCTTGTGTGCCCTTCCTCGGCCACGGCCTTGTGTGCCCTTCCTCGGCCGCGGCAGGGTGCTCCACGTTGATAAAGCCAGACTTGACCTGTAAAAGGAAACTGCTAGCAGGTTCCACCTGCAGCATCACAAATCAGGGTTATAAAAGAGTGAATTTGAAGCTAAGAGGCAGTACTTAGTTAACAGACACGTTGTATAGTCCACAGGCAGGTTTTCCAGATTCAGTTGGTTGGAATATGTCATCGAGCCCCATGAACTGCATTTATCTGTCATAACTTTTGAGTCTCCTTTTAATCTCAGTCTTCTACATTTTTAAAAATTTATCTTTCATTATATTGACATTTTTAAGAGTCTAGGCCAATTACTTTATAGCATTTCTCTCAATATGATTTATATTTTTTTGTTCATGATTAGATTGAAGTTAAACACTTTTGAGAGGGATATTACATAACTATAAGACTGTCCAAAAGCACATGGCATATGTTTATCTTATTACTAGTGATAGTAAGGTGATCATGTGGTTAAAGTTATGGTCAACAGATTTATCCATTTTCCCACTATAATTAATAAGCAATCAACTGAGTAATATTTTAAGAATATGCAACTGTTTTTTGCCAACTAATCTTTGTCCAATGGGCTTAGCATCTACTAGTGAGTCTTAGTCGAATCCATTATTGAAACTGTTGTGAAGGGCAGTTTTTCTTGTCTTTCATTCCCTTTACAGTGAATTGGCAGTTTGAAGAACTCAGAGGTCTGGCCCAAGCTAGGCTGCAGGCCACATTTCTGGAGATGGTCGTCTTTCTTCTCTTGTTCAGGTCCTTGTACTCTATGAGTATATGTTGTATGTGATCCCAAGTCAGAATCAACCTCCCTGCCTTTCCTGCCACCTCTCTCATTTCCCCACATCTCATTAAAACCATCTCACAGGGCTTGTTTTACATCTGTCCTCGAGATGCTATTTATGAATAAAAACTTGTGGGATTAGGACATGTTAATGGACCCTGAATTTCTCCTTATATAAGAAGATATTTTTAAATTAAAAAAAGTATTTTTGAGTTTGAAAGAACCTGACACTTTTACAGTTTAATTTCACAACCTAGAGACAAAAGCCATGTGTTTGTTAATGATAAATTCACTTGTTCAATAAATTATTCATTCAGCAAATACTTTGCAACTGACACAGTGCTGGAAGCTCAGGAGATAGAGGGGGAAGCTTCTTGTGGAGAGCTGTATGTGTCTAAGATATAGATAGCATAAGGCAGTGCTGGTGCTGATACTTGTTGGAAGACTAGACCAAGAACAAATTCCATGACCTTAATGATGTCAGTTTTCTAATCTTTGAAAGTGCCTAATAGTAGATATTTCACTAAATGGATATGATGATTAACTTAAACACACACACACACACACACACACACACACACACACACACACACGGTCCTTGAATTAAGAAGTTTCAACTTAGATTTTTTTCAACTTTACGAGGTGTGAAAGTGATATACATTCCGTGGAGGCCATACTTCGAGTACCCATACAACCATTCTGTTTTTCACTTTTTCTGCACCATTCAATAAGTTACACAAGATATTCAACCCTTTATTAGAAACTAAGCTTTGTGTGAACAATTCTAAGCGGAAACTTCTTAATTTAGGGATTGTGTATGTGTGTGTGTTTAAGTTAATCATCAAATTCATTTAGTTAGGTTTTGCCCAGTGTAGGCAGTGTTTCACTAAGCAGATCACACTGTAGTTCTTGTGAAATCTACCTCATGTAATTCTGGTTCTGTCCTCAGTGGCTACATAATTTGTGTTTCATAATCAAAAGCCTGCATCTATTCCTGCCAGAACTCCTAAGCTTTCTAGCAGATTCCGTTTCAGAACCAAGGATGGCATCACTGGCAGACTGGCATCTCTTTCACCCAAAGTCTCAGTTCTAGTCTTCCGTCTCTAGTATAGTAGCTGAGTTACAGAATTCAAAGAGGTATCCCATTTGCCTGGAAAGACTTGTGGTAAGGGAGGCCCCGTAAAAGCAGGGGCACATGAGAGTCAGAAAGTTCAATGCTAAATATGCCTACCCCTTTGAAGGCACCTGTATATTTAGATGCCATTGGGATGCTGTCAGTCCGATGGTGTAAATTAGTACCCTGGTTCCATCGCTGCCTGCTTTGTGTGTTTGGTCAATTTATGTCATCTCTCTGTGTCAGTTTTCCTATATGCAAAAGAGGACAATATAACTATTTTATAGATTTCATTGTGAAGTTAAAACAAGATAGTCTACACAACAATTATATAATATATTTCAGCCATCACCATTATTAGGAGTACAAATGGTAGTTTTATCCCTGGGGGAATCCAAGGCATTTATATCATTCGGTGAATGTAACTGCTCAGATTCTGCTTCAGGAATCCGTTCAGCCACTTTGCCTAAGGCCATTCCCCTTCTCAGGGCAGCTCACATTCAACGGCCAATGCATACAGAAGGATGGGTTTGCCACATTAGTCCAACTCGGGGCAAATGTGAAAGTTCATTTTTGCTCCCTGATTCCCTGAGGGGTTGATCGAGGTGGCGGTCCGGGCTGTTTAGCAACTCAGCCTCTCTCTCTGTCCAATCCCACTTCATTCCTCTCTCATCCAAAGGAGCTGATTCCAAGTGTGCTCCTTCATGGGTATTCTGCACACTAAACTCTACTCCAGAGTCAGTTATCGGGGAATACTGCCTGTGGCAATAGGCTGGGAGACAACCAAGCCCCTCAACTCTGTCAGATGTTGCACCCTGTAATCTAAGACCTTGGACCCTCAGAGCTCTCCTTCCATCAGTCTTTGGGATACTCTATGGTGTTTTGGAGTTATTGGTAACTCAGTGGTTCTCCCAGGAACTATTCAGCTTCTGGGCATTCTGCCAAGTGCTTTGGTTGACCAATCTATTTTCGGTAAAGAGAATAAGATCATAGGAAGGCCTTGGGCATCTGCCTGGAAACACTCCCTGTGGCCTTGTGTCTGGTTAAGTATGAAATTGGCAGCCAAGCCAATTATAAATACTTTCTCTGCTGGTGATTGGTCATTGGACCTCACTGTCTAGGTCACAGAGGTTTGGGTGCTTGACAGAAAGCAGAACTTGCAAAAATTCTCTGAGGTGCTAGACAGAAGCTCCAAATGTCTTTCCCTACAGAGTATACAAATTTGTCCACTGGCAACAGGTTGGGTTGGTTTTATATAGATACACAGATTTCAAATGTACCCTTTTCCTTCTTTTCCAAAAAAACCCACAGTTATTTGACTCTTGCCGCTTCAGACTCCTTGTCTATTTTAATTTCTCATATATTGCCAGCAGTTTTTTTTAGCCTTATATCCATAAGTTCTTTTTATACAATATTTATTTATCTAAGTGAAGAGGCTTGAAATCACTTAAACAATAAGTTGCTTTCTCACTAGTTTACAAGTAAAAACCAAAAAACTTGGAAGATTGAATGGATGAATGAATATTAAGGAAACACAAACAAATCAATCCAAGTTTCATCCAGAGTGATCTTTCTAAAACACACTCTTTGTTTAGAATTCTTCTCTAATTTTCTTTTTTTAAAAATTCTTTATTTTAAAGATGTGGGGTACAATTCAGGGTTAGGTATACAAAAGTTGATTAAGTAGGTACCCTTGTTGATGAGGTGTGTCCCTCCCTCCCCTAGCAGTTTCCCCTCAATTGCCAATCTCACCCCCCACCCCGAAAGTTTCCCACTACTGCCAATCCCTTTCTTATAGTATTATGATAATTGGTTCAAGGTCTGCTTATGAGTGAGAATATATGGTACTCTACTGTGATGGACTCTAAATCGAACCAAGTTGCTGCAAAGTTCATATGTTTGTCCTTCTATATGACTGCATAATATTCCATTGTGTATATGTACTACATTTTGTTTATCCAGTCCAGCGTCAATGGGTAACATGGTCACTTCCATGTTTTTGCTATTCTGAATAGAGCTACATTCTACAAAATACAGGTATCTATTTTGTAGAATGATTTGAGTTCCTCTGGTTATATTCCAAATAGAAGGATTGTTGGGTCATGTGGAAAGTAATTTCTAGTTCTTTCAGAAATCGCCACACTGTCTTGCAAAGAAGTTGCACTAGTTTGCATTCCCACCAGCAGCACAGAAGCGTTCCTTTTTCTCTGCATCCTCACCAGCATCTGTTGTTTGTTTTATTCATGATGATCATTCTTATTGGGGTTAGGTGGTATCTCAATGTGGTTGTGATTTGCATTTCTCTGATGATTAGCGAGGCTGAGCACTTTTTCATGTGTCTGTTGGCTGCCTGTTTATCTTCTTTTGCGAAGTGTCTATTCATGTCTTTTACCCACATTTTAATGGGACTGTTTGTTTTTTTCCTTTCGGCACCTTTGAGTTCCTTGTAGATTTTAGATGCTAGGCCTTTGTCAGATAAACAGTTGGCAAATATTGTTTCCCATTCTGTGAATTGCCTCCCTGCTCTCTTTATGGTTTATTTTGCTTTGCAGAAGTTCATCAATTTGATGAGGTACCACTTGTCTATCTATTTCTTATGGTATGGGCACTTAGGGTTCTGATCAGAAATTGGGTGACAGTTCCTATTTCCATAAGGGTGTCTCCTGTATTTTCTAAGATTCTTATAGTTAGAGGTTTAACATTTAGGTCTTTGATCCATTTAGAGTTAATTTTTGTGCATGGTGATAGGTAGAG
>CAUYQG010180036.1:227-12313 GCA_963574415.1 Tarsius wallacei | reverse complement strand
CCTTTGAGAGGTGGGGTCTGTGTCCACCACCTTTGGATTCGGTAGACTGAGGCCTGCTGAGAGCAACAGAGTGGGGTGGACACGAGGCAAAGAGACTTGTGGGCTACTTCTTTCAAAATGCTCATGCTTCTGACACTCTCTTTTGTTATGCTTTCTCTCAGAACCCAAATTCCACACACTGAGAAGCCCAAGGCAATTGGAGAGGCTGCATGCTGACTTCCGGGTTTCTCCCAAACCCAGCCATGCGCTGATCCTGCCCCACATCCGTTACCTGGCAAGCGAGTAAGAAGCCTTCAGATGCTTCAGCCTGAGCCACGTGTGTCTCTTAGCTCAGGTGCAAGTCATCATGGGACAGAACCAAGCCATCTCGGCTGTACCCTGTCGAAATTTCTGACTCACAGAATCCATGAACATAGTAAAATCATGGTTGTTTTATGCCACTAAGTCTGTGGTGGCTGATAAGGCAGCAATAGACAATCAGAGCAGAAGAATACATATCACTTGAGCTAAACATACTCACCATTAAGAGTAACGGCTTTGGTAATAGATCTGTGTGAAAATACCAATTCTACCATAAACTAGCCATGCTACTTGTGTGACCTCTAGTAAGCATTCTAAGAGATGATGACTGAAAGTGCTTCTCACAGTGTCACCATAAGGTAAGCAATCAATGCTTATTTAAACAAAAAGAAGTGATAGAAGCAAAAAAATAAGTAGTTGTATTACGACATAGTATTCCAGTTAGGATAACCACATGACCAGAATAATTCTCATTTATTCCCCGTGTGCTGGAATTTTGGTCTATTTTAGTGTATTCATATTTAGCATGCATTCTGGATGGTTTTGTTTACATATTTTTAAAAGAAGTGTCAACATGAATAGCTGCATTAAAATAAGCTGGGAGAGAGTTGGTGGACCTTCACTTTGTGCCTACAGTTTCTGGTGTGCAGTGTACAGAGTTGTCACTTAAACTTGAACTTAATCCAAAAGATGACCAGCTACACGTCTTTTCAGATGTATCTCTTTTCAGATGAAACATAATTACTGTATTCCCTTTATTTCATGAATAGCGTGAAAGACACTCACTGATAAAATAAAGTGCATAAATGTGAGTGACAAGGGAAGGATTAGCCCTAGTGTGGAGTGGTATGGATAATCCACATTTCTGCCTCTGCTGGCCACTTGACATATGAGTCCATTGTGCCATAGCCTCTGCTTTAGTCTTTGAGATGCACAAACCTGCAGAGTCACCAATCAGCTACATTCCTGGGAAACATAGAAAACTAACTATAAGTTAGATGTGCATGAAGTGATTGGGAGAAATAAGTCTGAGAGGTCATTTTGAAGAAGGCATAAGAGTGGGTTGAATGCTCTTGCTAGCCTGGTTTTGTTATATATTATATAGGGTATAATGACATTTATGTATTACAATTTTGGTTAGTCTTTGTTATTTGGCAATAAGCCCTTTTGGCATCAATGAGCTCAAAACCAAAGCAAACAAAACAAAGCATGTGTTTAATGAAAAACTAAGAACCTAAGTTCCATTTCTTGGTAAAGTTGATGAAGAATGTAATGAGACATGCAAGCTTTGAAGATGTTTACCGTCAAATCATGGAAGCTGTGGTGATATTACTAACCATGGGAACACCAGGAAAACATATTCTTAAGATGCTTACCATCTACTTTAGAAGTGGGTAGTGGATAGTCATGTTAGGGGGATTGTACATAACTTTTCGTTTAAATCAAATAAGTCTTCTTTGAATTAATTTCGCTCATTTCTGGTTTCTATTGGTTTTATGTGTATGAAAAATGAAGCAGTAGTTATTAACTCTTTGATCTAATTAGAATTCCAAAAAGTTAAATAAGACTGTTTTCTATCAGTAACATCAGATGCTTCACATAGAAAATCATGTAAATTAATTTCAATGGTTCAATTTTTAAAATTTAACTCATGGAACCAATGAAAAGCTTTTGAGATTTAATTTAGCTGAAGGTGAAATATCTGATACTACAGATGCTCTTTATCTTACTATAAACTCATTGCAAGTAGTAGTTTCTGCTTAATGTGTATCTCTTTCATACCATCACATGGTAGAAAAATACTAAGTCGAAATATTGTAGGTCAGGTAACATTTGTATTGTGACTGGTACTATAAATTAAATCCAATGTTAAATATTGAAGTAAAAGTTACATGTTTTGATGTGATAACATGAGTAAGATATTTGTGGAGGACAGAATGGCAGTGAAAACAATGCTGTCAATAAATCAAGAAATTTATGGAATTATCTCATACACACTCAATTCACAGTTGTGTCTAGATAAGCACCTATGTTTTACTAATCAAAGCCTATTTATATATATCTCTACATATACACAATTGAGTAACTGAAGTAAAAAAATTTTTTTCTGAGAAGGTTGATGTTGAATTTTAAAAAATATGTTATCATAGTGTTACATGCTTTATTTTCTGCTACCTTATAAAATCTCCTTTAGTATTTTACAGTGGTAGTGCACTTCAAAAAATGAGTACTTTAATTTTTTGCACTTTATTCAAAATTATTTGGGAATGTTTAATTGAGTTATTTAATGCAGTGTCAACAATCTTGGGATATTTTTAATGACAGTGTATCAACAACCTTTGACATTTTTAGATAATAGCAATTATAGAATCAAAACCTGCAAAAAGAAAACATTGAAATTTAGTTCTATAAAATAAAAGCAAGGAATGAACTGAACAAAATCAATGAAAAGGCCCCAGATGGTGCACACGTTTTGAAATTCTATGATTTCATTTTGGAATATCTTGACTTATGGTAATTTTTTTGGATGCAGCTCCTATTTTTGAACGGCAGTATTCGATCTGCTGTTAATTCCGTCCAAGTGTAGATTTTTTTTTACTTCAGATATTATATTTTCATCTCTAGAAATTTAATTTGGGCCTTTTCTTTTATATCTCCCATGCTTTTTAAAAACGTCCTCATGATTCCCTCTATCTTCTTGAACATATGGAATCTAGTCATAATAACTGTTTAGTATCCTTGTCTACTAATTCTGTATTTGTGCCATTTCTGGATCTGTTTCTATTGATTTAATTTTTTCCCATATGGGACATATTTTCTTTTCATGTCTGGCAGTTTTTGTTTGGATGCCACACAATATGAGTTTCGACTTGCTGAGTGCTGGATACTTATGCCTTCCTGTTAATGTTTCTGAACTTTGTCCTGAGTCTTAGTTACTTGAAAACTGTATGATCATTTTGAAGGCTGTTGATAAATTTGCTAGGCAGAACTTTTAGTGTAGGACTAATTTTTCCCCATGCAAATTAAAAGAAGTTTACACTCTGGCTGTTGGGAAAACAAGTTATTCGAGACTTTGCATGAACTCTGGTGATTGTTCTGTTTCATTATTCTTAATTTTCCTCTCAGGTGCATGTGTGGATGGGTTCTCAGCTGATGACTTGAGGGGTATGTCTCTCTACATTTTTGGGGTTCTCTGTGCAGCTCTCTCCTCTCAGTATAGCTTTCTCTGGTCCTCTGTATTGTACATTCTATTTTTTTGGCCGCCTCAATTTGTTAACTCTGTCTTTTCAACCAAGCAAGTCTCCCAGCCTCTGGTTTGGCTTCCTCTTCTCTGAAAACTCTTTTCTGGATAGTAAGCTAGGATAATCCTAAACTTACCTAATTTGTTCTCCTTCTCATTTGTTCCTCTCCTATTGCTTGTTGTCCAGTGTCTGAAATCTCTTGCTTTGTATGTTTTGTCCATTTTCAAATTGCTCAAGGTGGGAGAGTAAAAGCATTTGTTATTGTTTTTGCTATCACTTTATCAAAGTCGGAAGCAGAAGTCCCTGAAGGTGATATGTGCATAGAATTATTACTTATTTCCACAAGTATAATAGCATCAAATTATCAATCAGTAAATAAATATCTCAAATATTTTTTCTAATTTTTATGTCTTCTTTTAATCACAAAATTATCCTAGTTTGGATGATAATTATCTGGTAGCTCCAATTCTAGTATTTTAATAATATATGTTAATGTTTAGTGCTAAAATTATTCATAAAATTTGGGGTTAAATTTTATGTTTTAATTTAAATAAAATTGAAATATAACAACACCCTGATTCTCTTTAGATGTGCTAATTAGAGAACCCAATGATCACATTTTAAAACCTTACCATATGATTATCTCTGATTAAATAAGATTTTCAAATGCATGCAAGGATTCTGTCATAAGCCTGGCATCATGCCAAAATTCAGAACTTCTTGCAGTTTTTGAAACTCATGTGCAAAGAATTTAGTTAAATATATGCTACTCAGTTTCTTTCATATTACTAATATATGTCTTTACTTGGTTCTTTTTGTTTTACTTTTTATTCCTCTATTTGCTCTCATTTATCTTTTCCACATATGTTTGATATATTTGTATGTCAATGAATATGTGTAAATCCTAATAAACATATAGTTTTTAAACATATATATTTTTTACTAACATTAATGCCATTGTACCATAAATGTAATTTTATTTTTTTTTTACATTTTTGTCACTTCATATGATTTAAGATCTATTTATGTTAGTATATATATATATGTATATATCTTATTCATTGTTTCTAGTGGTTACATAGTATTCCATGAAGTGTATCTACTACATTTTATTATGCAATGCCCTAAAGATGGACACCACTGTTGCCACAAATTCCCAACTATGCAAACAAAGTGTTGATTATCCTTGATCACTACCCTTATGGACATATATGTGAAATTCTTTGCAATATAAGTGCAGGAATGATCTTACTGGATCATAAATTCCCTGAGTACTATCAGGTTACTATTTGTGAAATTGTTACCTGGGCACACTTCCCCTAGCAATACAGTGCATTCCCATTTTTTCAAATAGCTCTCAACATTTGGTGTTTTTGTACTTTATGTTTTGCCAACCTGAGAGATATGAAATAGTAGGTCAACATTTCAGTCTCATTAATCTGATTACTAGTGGGTGGAAGCCGCTGATTTTCTTTTCCTTGATGATTTACCTAAGTTTTAATATATTTAGATATATAATCTTTTTACTGGTTTAGACTCTGCTCTTTTCTCTCAGTTTTCTGTCTTCCATTAATCTTGTTTAGCCTTAATTCTGATGTAGTCAAATCTACCACTTTCCCACCTTACTGTTTCTATTTTGGAATTTCTGTTTCGGAAGCATTTTTGTACTCCTAGGTTTATAAAGATAACTTCTTACATTTTCTTTAGTTTGCTTTCAGTTTTAACATTACCAGTTCGGTCTTTAACTCTTCTGCCACTCACTTTTAAATATCATGCCTTCCTCAGTTCCATATGGTGAGCTACTTTTTCCATTCAATCCCTATATTCCTTTAGTAACTTTCACACATTACTAAAATCAAAATATGTTCATATGTATGAAGTGATGTTTTAAGCATAATAGCATTTAAAAATAAGCAGAAGTTATTTATTTCAACACATTGATAACATTTATACATTTTCAGGTATGATTTTTATGTGCTAGATATTTACACATTTTATTAGCTGGGAGGCTCTTGTGAAACCCAACTGTGCAAATAATAGCAGTGAGCAAGTGCTTGGCTATTATAAGTTCAAAAATGTCAAAACTTGTGGGTTTATGGTTGATTGCAGGAACAAGATACAATAGAGAGGCAACATTAAAGTTAATTTATGCATCTCAGCCAAAGGCTATCTTGCAACAAGGTGGTCAGAGTGGTCAGAAGCAAGTTCCAGCTGTCCTCCCTCTGCTGTACTGGGATGCATTTGTTCTCTCTGATCAATAATGACTGATATGCACATGTAATATCCTGGAACCAGGAGACCAAATGGAGTCTAGGCTTAGCTTTTCATATCATGCTGGTCACATTGGCATCTTTTTGCTATGTAAACAATGATAGAACCCTTCAAGATCTCAACAAGAGCACGTGCAAATCATCAATCTCACCATTTACCAAAAAACAATGTTGATAATCCAGGACACCTCAGACCCTTTTTGCCTCAGACCCATAATTACAAAGCAACACTATTAATCAGACATTTTCAGCTTTGACTGCAGATAGGTTCACTGAGGACACTTTGGAAAAACAACTCAACTGGATCTTGTGAAACCTTCCTAAGATAGCAAATGGCTTTCCAGAGGCCCCAAGTGACCTCAGCACTGCTCCCCCGCAACCCCATGCCCAACTCCACTTCATCAAGTAACTGCCAAGACGCTTGGTTGCGGATGGCAGCAGGTGTTGCCAGATGCTGTTGGAATGTTTTGTGCTGTCAGTGTGTTAAGATAGTGAGTCTAACCAGAGGAGTAAGCTCACAGTCAGCACATCTGAAGTTCAAGTCTGCTCATGTGTCATCATCAAGTTTATTGTCTGTAACCATCTCTGCTTTTGCTCAGCTTCCTCCTTCTTTAAATCAAAAAAGCACTTAAGTATGTTTTCCCAAGGTTCAGCAGGGTATGCTTTCTATCTGATTACTAGATTCTTGTGTTTTATTGGAAGAAATGTTCACATAAAAACCATGCCCAATCCAACCCTGGGAAAACATTGGGAAACCATGACCTGCTTAATCTTAGAAAAACTTACCTATGCATTTCAGTTCATTGAGTTATTTATTTATTGACTATTTGATATGTACCAGACATTGTAATATGCAAATTTAAATATATAATTTTATGTAATCTACACATAACCAAGCAGAAGAAAGAATTAAAAAAACTTCACAAAATCACAGCAAAGTAGATACTTTTATTCCCCCATATTACAAAAAGGTACAGTGAAGATCAGAGAAGTTATAATGCACAATCATTAAGAAGTAAATCTAGGATTTGAACATTGGCAGTTACATGATTTCTGAGCATGAAATCTTTTTCTTTCACATGGTGTATTTTAGAGGACATAGTTAGCAGCAAGGGCAACATGTGAACACCTAGAACCACAGAGGGGATTCCAGGAACTCCAGATATTTCTTCATGACTGGTGCTTAAGATGTATATAGAAACATGGAGTAGTGAACCAAAAAAAAAAAAAAAGGAAAAAAACATAATAGAGGAAAGGTAGTTTCTGAGCGCCTCAAAACTGATTCTTTAGTAAAGGACAGTCATTGAAGAGTCTTCAGAGAGAAATATATAAACAAATAGCAAAATCGTAAGTTCCCTTCCCACTCTGCTTGTACACATAAGGTCCCAGTATCAAGGGAAGCATGCACAGATCCTGCTTATCCCTGAGGAGTGGGTTTCTGTTCTATGCCAGCCCAAAGAATTATCCAGACAAGTCAATCACACCCTTTTGTGGGAACTAAGTAACACCTCACCCTCTTGATACTACAAATCTGCCTTGTACAGTTCTTGCTGGTTCACGCTATTCCAGGGTACAACCCCTGTGGGACTCTGGGTTATATATGCCATACTCCTGCCCCAGGTTGTGAGTATATGTGACTAATAAACTTCTGTCATCTCATCTGGCCAGTGTTGTGTGTTTGGTCCACAACCCTTAGGGTAGAGTTTCTCCCTCACTAATTTGATGAAAGGATGATTAAAACAGTCATGAGTAAATCTAACCCAAATGTAATAATTTCAACAATTGTTTAAAAACCATACAGTATTTTCTTGATTAAAAAACACAAACAAGCAAACAAAAAGTGATGAATCTTTTAGTATGTAAGAAGATTTGTATGCAAGATTTTTTTTGAAGTTTAGAATCATGAGATATAAGTGAGGATTTGCTACATAAATATATTGTGTGAAGGCAAGGTTTGGGCTTCTGATGACTCCCCTCCTGGTAGCAGGCATGGTGTACAAAGGGTGGTTTTGTACACCTTGTCCTCCCTCCCTCCTTCCTTCCTTTAGTAGTGTCCAGGGTCTGTTGTTCCAATCCTTGTGCCTGTGTGCCTGATGATTAGTGTTCACTTATGAGTGAGAACACGCAGTATTCAGTCTTTTTTTGTGATAATTTACTTAGAATAATGATCTACAGCTACATCCATGTTACTGCAAAGGACATGATTTTGTTCTTCTTTATGGCTGCATAGTGTTTCATAATATATGTGTACCACATTTTCATTATCCAGTCTACCTTTGATGGGCATATGGTTTGGCTCCATGTTTTTGTTATTGTGTATAGTGTTGCAATAAATATACACATACAAGTGACTTTTTTGTAGAGTAATTTGTTCCTTTGGATATATTCCCAAGAGTGGGATTGATGGGTTGAATGATAGCTGTATTTTTAGTTCTTTGAGAAATCTTCAAATTGCTTTCTGCAAAGGTTAAACTAGCTTACATTCCCACAAACAGTGTATGTGGGTTCTCTTTCCTCCACAGCCTCACCAACGCCTGTTGCTTTTTGACTTTTTATGATAGTCATCTTGACTTGTGAGATGGTATTGCATTGTCATTTTGATTTGCATTTCTCTTATGATTAGTGATGCTGACCGTTGTTTTTCTTTCTTTGAGAAGTGTCTGTTCATATCCTTTGCCCACTTTTTAACTGGGTTATTAGTTTTTTCCCTCTATCAATTCTTTTGAGTTCCTTATACAGTTCCTCAATGTTAAGCCTTTGTTGGATGCATAGCTTACAAATATATATTTTTTCATTCTGTGGGTTGTCTCTTTACTCTTCGAATGGTTTCTTTTGCGGTGCAAAAATTTTGAGTCTGATAAAGTTCCACCTGTCGATTTTAGTTTTTGCTGCATTTACATTTGAGTACTTGATCATGAATTAATTGCCTAAGCCAATAATCAGGAGGGTGTTCCCTAGGTTTTCTTTTAAGATGGCTATAGTTTGAGGTTTCACATTTAAGTCCTTGATATATTTAGAGTTAATTTGAATATATGGTGATAGGTAAACATCCAGTTTCATTCTTCTGCATGTGGTTAGCCAGTTTACCATTTGTTAAATATTGTTTTCTTTCTTCAATGTTTGTTTTTGTAAGCTTTGTCAAAAATGAGTTGGTTGAAGGTCTCTGATTTTTTCATGGTTCTCTATCGTGTTCTATTGCTCTATGTGTCTATTTTTCCACCAGTACCATGCTGTTTTGGTTACTTTAACCTCATAGTAAAGTTTGAAATTTGGGAGTGTGATGCCACCAACTTTGTTCTTTTTGCTGAAAATTGCTTTAGCTATTCGGGCTCTTTTTTGCTTCCATATGAGAGTAAGTATTGTTTTTTCTAGTTCTGTGAAAAAATGTTGCTGGTAAGTTTGACAGGGATTCCGTTAAACCTGTAGGTTGTATTGGATAGAGTAAACATCTTGGCAATGTTGATTCTTCCAAATCAAAAGCATGAAAAGTTCTTCCATTTGTTTGTGTCATCTTTGATTTCTTTGAACAGTGTTTCATAGTTATTGTAAAGACCTTTAACCTATTTTGTTAGAAGAATACCATGGTTTGTGTGTGTGCGTGTGTGTGTGTGCATGTGTGTGTGTGTGTGTAACTATTGTGAATGGGATTGTATTTTTTATTTTGTCCTCAAGCTAATTGTTATTGATGTATAGAAATGTAACTGTTTTCTGCACACTGATTTTGTATCCTAAGACTTTATTGAAGTTGTTTATCAGTGCTAAGAAGTTTCTAGCACACTTTCTAGGGTTTTCTAAGTATAGAATCATATCATCTGTGAAGAGGAATAATTTAACTTCCCTTTTTCTTATTTGGATATTTCTAACTTTTTTCTCCTACTTCATTGCTTTGGCTAGGACTTTCAACATTGTGTTAAGTAGGAGTGGTGAGAGCGGACATCCTTATGTTGTTCCAGTTCTTATGGAAAATGCTTTCAGCTTCTGCCCATTAATTATGAAGTTGATCACAGGTTTGCCATAGATGGCTCTTATTATTTTGAGGAATGTTCCTTTAATGTTTAGGTTTGAAGGTTTTTTTGTTTGTTATCAAGAAAGGATGTTGGATTTTATCAAATGCTTGTTTCTGTGTCTATTGAGATAATCATGTGGTTCTTTGTTTCACATCTCTTTATGTAGTGGATTACATCTATTGATCTGAATGTATTGAACCAACCTTGCATCTTGGGAATGAAACCCAACTGGTCATGATGCATGAAACTTATAATATGCTGTTGGATGCAGTTTGCTAGAATCATTTTTTTTTTTTTTGTGAGTCATGTTCTTATTCTGTCAACCAGACTGAAGTGCAGTGGCAGAGTCATGGCCCACCACCGCCTCAACCTCCTGAGTGACTGGGACTATGAGTGTGCACTGCCACACTCAGTTATTTTTAAAAAAAATTTGTGTAGAAACAAGGTCTCACTAGTTGCCTAGGTTCGTCTTACTCCTGGGTTCAAGTTATCCTCCTGCCTTGACCTCCAAAAGTGCTGGGATTACAGGTGTGAGCCACTGTGTCCAACCCTGATTTGCTAGAATCCATTTTTAGAATTTTTGCATCTATGTTCATTAGAGAAATTTGCCTGAAGTTTTCTTTCCTTATTGGGTCTTTGCCATTTTGGTGTATCAGGATGACATTGACTTCATAGAATGAGCTAGTGAGAATTCCTCCCTTCTTGATTATTTGGAATAATTTCAGTAGGATTGGTATCAGCTCTTGCTTGCACACTTGGTAGAATTCAGCTGAGAAACCATGTGGTCCAGGGCTTTTTTGGGGGGCAGGCAATAAAAGCAATTCAATTTCCAAAAATTGTTATTGGTCTCTTTAGGATTTCAATTTTTTCCTGTTTCAATCTTGGAAAATTATGTGTTGCCAGTCGTTTATCTATTTCCTCTAGATTTTCTAGCTTACTCACATACAGATGTTTGTATTAATCTCTGATAATGTTTTGTATTTCTTCATGGTCAGTTGTAACATACCTTTGTCATTTCTGATTGTGTTTATTCAAATTAATTTTTTAATATTCTGACGTGTGTGTGTGTGTGTGTGTGTGTGTGTGTGTGTGTTTGGAGGGAGAGGTTTGGACTGTCTCTTGCTTGGCTAGGACTGCAAAGGCTCACAAAATGTGTGTAAAAACACTCTCATTCACTCTCCTTCACCAGGTGTGCTCTCCTGATTTCATGTTGGGGCCACTTCGGAGAGTGACTGGGGCTTGGAACTGTCCATTCTTCACATTCCCAGGTGACCATCTGATAAGCCTCTGCTTGGGTTTCTAGGACCCTCAAAACACCAGGCTCACTCACCCTTTTAGACTCCTTTGTTGAGAGTGGCAGTCATCTGATGTCTGCAATCTGCCATCTTGGCTATTTCTCATCCTGTAAGAAATTTCATAATTCTAGTTTGTGTCTACCTCTCCAACATTATTTTTCACCACTAGAATCTACTCCCTATCCATTATAAAATACTTACATTGTTTTACAACTCTTCATGTAGTGACAAATATGTATGCTTTTGCTTTTTTGTGGTCTCCTCTGAAGAAATGTCCCATAATCCTTGCCCATAATCCTAGAAAACCCAACTCAACTGCTCCTGCTTTACTGCACTTTTTATACATCACCAATGAAGCACATATTACTCTATTTGCAAATTTGTCCACATACTTTTTTGCTGTATGTGTCTGAAACCAGTTTGAGAAAAAGGCCCTTTTCTTAATTTCTGTATTTCTGGAACTTACATAGTAGCTATCATTTGATAGGTATCTGTGTTTCAAAATTCTAGCTCATTAAATTCTATTGAATAAATAAATGAATAAATTGCATCTAGCCAACATGATTTTACAGTTACAACTCTCACTTTGCAAATATAGAACTTGATTTCTACTTTTTGTTTTCTTTTTCAACCCCTCTGTTGGTCTAAGCAATGGAAGACCTACATATCATCTGCTGCTTTTGTGCCTTTTCAGGAGCCAAGAAATCTCTGACTGTCCTTTCTGCACAATTCTAGGTTATGCAGCCTCTGTGAGTCTTTTCTTGGGCACCATATTCATTCTCCCTACACTACCATTCTGACACTATGCTTTCAGTCTCCCTGGGTTAGACTTTGAGACAAAACATACTTTATCTCTAATTGGGAACATCTGAACTTACCTTAAGTTTCTTTCAACAAGATTCCCCAATCTGATGATTCTCTCTACCATTTTATGGACTCATTTTATTTTATTTTATTTTTTTATTTTTATTT
>CAUYQG010180034.1:0-13430 GCA_963574415.1 Tarsius wallacei | reverse complement strand
GCCACGCCTCCGTCACTGGTCTTCGAAACCTCTTTGGGTAAAACACTCAACAGAGATTTGCAATCTGCCGGGATCCTGTGTGATACACACTTGGAGCTGATTTCATTGTATTATGGCTCACTGCAGCCTCAACCTCCTGGGCTCAGGTGACCCTCCTGCCTCAGCCTTCTGAGTAGCTGGGACTATAGGTGTGCGCCACCATGCCCGGCTGATTTTTTGATTTTTTTTGTAGAGATGAGATCTCACTATGCTGTCTGGGCTAGACTTGAACTCCTGGGCTCAAGTGATCCTCCTGCCTTGGCCTCCCAAAGTCCTGGGATTATAGACATGAGCCACCATGCCCTGCTAGCAGTGATTTTGGAAAAAACAAGGGTCTTTATGATATTTAAGTCAATCAGCTCTAAAACATCTGATTTCCTTGCAGACTCTCGCAGGAAATCATACCAGGAGTCATAGAACATAAGGGGAGGGACCATTTTTTTTTTAAGCCAGGGTCTCACTCTGTTGCCCAGGCTGGAGTGCAGTGGTACGCTCATGGCCACCACAGCCTCCACCTGCTGGGCTCAGGCGATCCTTCTGCTTCAGCCTTCCAAGAAGCTGGGGTTACAGGTGTGCACCACCTTGCCCAGCTAATTTTTTGATTTATTGTAGAGGCGAGGTTTCGCTAAGTTACCCAGGCTGGTCTCAAGCCCCTAGACTCAGGCAATTACGGGAAGGTGGTATTTAAAAAGTTTATTTGATCTAAGAAATGTAAACAAATGTACTTTTTTCCTAGCATACTTATTACAAAAATGTCTATGTCGTGAGAAAATGGGTTTCCACAGATGCATGGTAGAACTAAATGGTCACTCCACCCCTTTCTCCACCAGCAGTCCTCCAGAAGCCTTCACGTGTTCCTTCACCTTGACTTGGCACGCCCTGAGGGCCAGAGACCCTGCCGTTGGCAAGACAGGCAAGTGAGCTGTGGCCTTGGCCCGGCAGGCACTGGCTGGGCCCCGTGTGGTACCAAGTGTAACTCTCGCTGTTGCTGACAGGCTGTGTGCCCGTGCGCAGGTCCACTCAGGTCTGTGCTTGGGGGCGTTCTCAGCTGTAAACATGACATTCATTCATCCGCGAGGGACACATTGAGGGCTTGCTGGGTGCCAGGTCAGATATTGAGGGCATAGGATGGAAGGAGAAAACCCCAGAGAAAAAAGAAAGCAAAGCAAAACAAAAAGCAAAAGGAAAAGGAAGAAGAAAAAAAAAGCAACAAATCAAAACAAAAGCAAAACCCATTCCCACACACAGACACGAGCCCCGTTCCCCAGCTGTCCCTGTGGTCATGGTGCTTGTGGTCTAGGGTCTAGAGATTCCTTTGCAGAGTCATTGTGAGACTTGACATGTGGCAGGCGCTTGGCAAATGCTATGTTGAGATGGTCTTTCAGGGGGACAGACCCATTGTGATGAAATAGACTGCATGGTGTACGTATGCAAGCTGTTGGGAGGTGGAGAGAAGGAAAGACATCATTTGGTTATGGGAAATAGTACGGGGCCCCACGGAAGAGGAGACATTTGAAAGAGGAGCCCGATCTCCCTGGGCAAGGGACAAGGAGGATGACGCTCTAGGGAGAGGGCGAGGCCATGAGGAGTGGGTGCCCGCAGTGTTTGGGAGAAGGCGGTGGGCTTGGCTTGGCTGGGCAGAGGGTCCTGGGTGGAGACGGAGGCTGAGCTGGAGGCAGGCTGAGGTTGTGGAAAGACCCCCTCCTCCTGCCATGGGAAGTCTTCGCCCGGCATAGAGGCGGGAGTCCTGTCGGAACAAGATCTTCCACTGTCTGGCCCGAGGACACAGGGTGTGTTGAGACCAGTGAGCACCTGTCCTGGGGAGGCCATGCCATCCTTTTGGGCTTTAGACAGTACGAGCGACTGACACTGCCTTGGGAGCCCTCAGCTAGGGGCCCAGTGGCCCAGAGCATGGTGCCGCCACACACAGTCTCCAATACCAGTGTGAGAGCATGGCACTGAAGGGGGTCCCTCCCGGGCAGGGTTCTTTCTAGAGAAAGCATGTGGCCGTGTGTGATAAAGTCACGGTTCTTTATAAAGTACAACGTGCAGGGCCCGCTTCTGGGATCTGCAGACCTCAGAATCAATGTTTCTTGTCCATTTTCCAGGACCAGTGGGGAAGGAGGAAGGGTTGACCCAGGACTGCCGATGACATGTATGATCGCATCTGCGCACATATGGGGCAGACCACACCCCGTGGGAAGTGCTGCCATTCACAGAGGGACACAAGGACCTGTGGTCTGGGAGGAGCTCATGGGCTGCCCTGGTGTCTGCAGTGCCTGCTGTGTGCCCAACCCTGAGCATCACTGCCTGTGCCGCTGCTCGTTGCTGTCCTGGTGTTGGGTGTTCCTGATGCTGCTTTTCCCATCGGTCGGGCTTCTGATGAAGAGTCTGCAGGTCCCTCTAATTGGCTGGGCCTTTTAGCTGCAAGGGAAGCGGGAAGGAGCCCATCTGGCCTTCCTGGCATCTCCAGGGCCCTGAGCCCAGGAAATCGAGGCTGCAATGTCCGTAATCATGCCACTGCCCTCCAGCCTGGGTGACCTTGACTCAAAAAAAAAAAGTCCTATGGACACTAACCAGGGAAGAGCCATGTGTTCCTGGATGCACTCCCCTTGAGGACAGAGGGTAGGAGATGGCCCAGGCCATCAGGTCTCCGCCCTCAGGGTCTGAGGCAGTGGAGAGGCCCAGGGCAGGGGGCTCACCTTGCCCAGACCTCACTTGGGGGAGTCCTTGAGAGCAGGAAGTCTTTGTGTTGGGTAGGAAAAAATAACTTTCACTCCAGCCCTAAGCGGAGAGCTGGGTCCCTCCATCAGCACTTTATAGTTGTCTGGTGGTTTCTTAGGGAGGCCCCCATCTCTGAACCTTCCGATGAAGTGAGAGCCCGACCCAGTGACCTTCCATCTGCCTCCACTCTCCAGATGTCAGGCGACGGAGAGATGGCAGGCTGTCATGTGCTCAAGGGGCCTATTCACTTCTTACCTATCCCTCATCTTTTGTTTTAAAAGCAAGTCCTGTGAGAACACAGTGCCCTTATATACATGCAGAAACACCTGCCTCAAAAAGCAAGAACCAAACCAAACACAAATACCCAGAAGAAGCACTAGGTCTTCGGCCTCTGATCTTGCCTCACATGTGGGATGAGATGTCTCTCTGCTGCTTTGGACCCTGGGGGCTGAGGCCGAATGGCCTGGGCCTCTCCCACCTCAAGGGAAGTGCGTCAGGGAACATGTGGCTCTTTCCTGGTTGGTGTCCCCAGGACTTTTTTTTTTTTTGAGTTGCCTAGGCTGGAGGGCAGTGGCGTGATTACAGATCTTGTGGCCTTGACTTCCTGGGCTCAGGCGATCCTTCTGCCTCAGTCTTCAAAGTCGCTAAGACTACAGGTGCATGTCAGCACGTCAGGGTAATTTTTTGCTTTATTGTAGAGATGAGGTCTTGCCATGTTGTCCAGGCTGTTCTCGAACTCCTGGACTCAGGCAATCCTCTCACCTCTGCCTCCCAAAGTGCTGGGATTACAGGTGTGAGTCACTGTGCTCAGCCCCCCAGGACTCTTCCTATGTGAACTCCTCATGTCGTTTCTTTATTGTTGCTTCACAGGAAGACCGCCCAGACCATGCATTCGGTGCCCACGGGGACAGAGATGTGGTAGCAGGTGAGAGCTTCCTCCTGCACTGAGCAGATTTGATTATCAGGCTCTCTCTTCTGCCCTGGGCCATGGAGAGTTATTCACAGGCACAAAGGGGGTGCCAGTCTACCTGTGTCTAAGCCGAGAGACCTCAGGTTGGCCAGGGCCCAAGGGAAGGACTTCCAGAGAACAAGGCCGCCTCTCTTTGTCATCTTAGGCATTCATGCTGGAGAGACTGAGAGAGTCCAATCATCCCTCTGCTTTTCAGAGGAAGAAACTGGGATCTGGAGGGCAAAGGCATCTGTCGGAGAGAAACTTTGGCCTTCTTTGTTTTTGAGTCGGGGTCTCACTCTGTCACCCAGGACTCTAGGCCCATACCCCCTTGACTGTGGCTGCTATGTGCGTTTACTGAAGCCAACGCCCAGTGTGCTGTTCAGTCAGGCCCTGCTTCTCAACCGATAAAGACCATAATTACGTGACCAACTCCCTCCCTGCCAGTGTTTTAAAACTGGAACTGTGTTCAGAAGATCAACTCCCACTGTCCTGTTTCGAGTGGGCCCCGGGAAGCGTGGGGAAGGCCGCGGTGGGAGACTAGTCACTGTGTTGTCTGTCTACACATGCAACCCTGAGGGGTTACCCTATGGGTGTGAGCTGATTTCAAATCCTGGTCCTGGTAGTTGCCGGCTCGGGGCCCACAGGCTGATCCATCTCTCTCTGGGCATCGATTTCCTCGACTGTAAAGAGAAGGGTGGACAGGCTTCTCCAGCCAGTTCCAGATGTCTCCGTGGAGTTGTAGGCGCTGGATCTGAATCTGCTGACGTCTCAGAACAGCAGAGTACACATTAGGCCTATGGACTCTGAAGCCAGAGTCCTGGGTTCAAGGACAGGCTTGTGTGGTGCTGGGCGAGTCACTTCACTGCCCAAAGCCTCAGTTTTCTTCTCTGCAAAACTGGGATGGCAATGCTGCTTCCTTCGAGAATTGTTGTGAGGATTCGATGAGAGGATGTGTGTAGACTGCTGACCCCTGTGTCTGGTGTCCCCTAAGCGCCGAGACGGTGTTGGCTGTCGTGACAACAGCCGCCGGAAGGCTTCTGTTTCTGAAGCGCCCCCTCATGTGAGCTGCTTCTTCTGTTCTCGGCTTTTCCTCCGAGGTTAAGCACGGCACCCCGAGCACCTGGGCCTTCCGGTGGCTGGATGCTGGCTGACCGGAGCCGGTGCCCTCCCATGCTGGTTGCCCGGTGTGTTTATGGCAGATCTGGAGGGACCTGCTGGGCTCAGACGGCACCCGCCCTGAGTGCTTGCCCTGAGGGAAGGAAGCGGAGGGTTCCTATGCAGTGGTCGTCAGCCTCCACCATGAAGGCCAGTCGGCCTCTGGAGGACCTGGGTCAGGCAGCATCCTCCTCGAAGCAGAAGCGATGTCTTCAGGGAGAGAGAAAGGGGCTACATCACGCTTAGTCGGAGAGCTTCAGGGAATATATTTTTCTTGGAGATAAACAAAAAGGAAGCAGCCTCTCTGTCTCCATAAAAGTCAAAAGTGGTCCCAGACTCTCCTATGGATAGTCGCTTCTTAGTAACTGGACCCAGAAGAAGTGGGTTCAAGGTCAGGGGAGGAGTGATGATGGATGGGTCACGTAAAAACCCAGGAGCCGTGGAGAGTTTGGATTCATGGCATGTTTACGCAGCTAATATCTGCTTTTTTTTTTGAGTTGGAGTCTCACTCTGTCGCCCAGGCTGGAGGTAGTGGCATGCTCCCGGCCACCGCAGCTTCAACCTGCAGGGCTCTGGTGATCCTTCCGCTTCAGCCTTCCAAGTAGCCGGAACTACAGACATGCGCTACCACACCCGGCTAATTTTTTTGATTTATGTTGAGAGGAGGTCTCACCAAGTTGCCCAGGTGGGTCTCGAACCTGCGGGCTCATGCAATCCTCTCGCCTCGGCCTCCAAAAGTGCTGGGATTACAGGCTGAGCCACGGAGCCTGGCGGAATATTTGCTTTTTAAGCATTTCCTCTCGTGGCTTTGCAAGGGACAGGTGCTGGGAGGAGGTGCCAGCTTGGCCTCCTGGAGGGCACCGGGTGGGTGGGGCCAGAGGCTGCCTCCCTGGTGGTGAAGGAGCCCATGCACGCCTCCGAGACGCTCAGTCCTCTGCGTGGGAAGCTGACTCGCAGACCTCGGTGCTGGGTCAGCCTCCGTGGGGGTGGTCTTTCTAGAAGAGAGATGACTTCAGACTGGCATGGGGTCCAGGCCACAGTGGCCTTGCATGTAGTGAGGGAGCCATCCGTCTGCTGCGGCTCCCAGGTCTCCTTCCGCATCCCCTGGCCTCTCCATAGACTTGCTGTCTGGCAGCCCCTGCCCTGCCTGTCCGGTCCCCTTGTGGCACCCTCTCGTGGGCCTTCTTTCTATGGGCTCTCTGCCCTCACCCTCTGCCCATTCATCAAGCCCATCACTCTTGTCCCGATTCAACTGACTTGGGTGACCGCAGTCTGCAAAGTACCATGTGCTGAGCACTTACTGGGTGCTCACTGCTGGGTACTTTACAAATGTATCTGAAATCCTTACACAAGCTCAGAGAGATGCGTATTTGTAGCTCATTTTTCATGTGAGAGGTTAAATCTCAGCTTGCTTGCTCGACGAATTGGTGCCTTCGTGCTGCTGTAACAGAATACTTCGGGCTGGGTCATCGATGAAGACAGATTTATTCTCACAGGCCTGGAGTCTGGGAATCCAAGGTCAAGGTGCCAGCAGATTTGGTATCTGCTGAGGGTTGCCCTGTGCTTCCAAGATGGTGCCCGGTGGCTGCGTCCTCACACGGCAAGGGGGTGAAAGGAACGAAGTGGCTTGCTCAAGTCCCTTTAAAGGCGTGAGTCTTGTCCCCGGGGGTGGAGTCCTCGTGGCCTCGTCACCCCTGAAGGCCTCCCCTCGAGGCATGGCTGCAAGGGGAGTACATTGCCACAGGCCTCGGGAGTGCCACGTCCAAACCAGAGCGTCTGAGTTGCCCAAAGTTGCCCAGCCCAGAGCCAGAAGTGCACCCCACCCCGTCTTCAGGACCCAGGCTCTTTCTGTGACTTCGGGGGTCTTCAGACTCTGAGTTGCTGAGGGACTTTCCTCAGGACAAAGTCACGTAGGAGAGAAAGGCAGAGCTGGTCTGCCTGATCAGAGTCTCACCGCGAGTCATTCACTTGAGTTACCTGCTAGGTAATCTTTACTTAGTAGTTGATTCAGAGGGATCAAGGGTTTTTTGGGGTTTCTCTGACTTGGGGTTTCGCTCTGTCCCTCGGGCCAGAGTACAGTGGCATGATCATGGCTCACCACAGCCTCGACCTCCTGGGCTCTGGCAATCCTCTCTCCTCAGCCTCCTGAGCAGCTGGGACTACAGGTGTGCATCACCACACCTGGCTAATTTTTTGACTTTTTTTTTCGTTTTGAAGAGATGAGCGCTTGCTGTGTTGCCTAAGCTGGTCTCGAATTCCAGGGCTCAAGCTATCCTCCCACCTTGGCCTCCCTAAGTGCTGGGATTCAGGCGTGAGCCACCATGCCCAGCCTCCTTTAATCTTGTGAGCAGCTCTTCAGGCAACAAAATGTTCACACAATCATGACGACGGCTCAGGGCCCCAGGCAGGGCTGCCGTGGACTGTCAGCTGAATTGCGCACTGCACAACACAGCAGGTGCCATTCATATTTCCACATGTGAACTGTAAGCCCTGGAATAGTGCAGTTGGCACTCTGTGCAACTGGGTGCTGCTGCCCTGAGGCCTTGGGCCTGTACATGCCACAGCCCGAGGTCACACGCAAATGCCAGGAGCTCAGTTGGGGGGCTATTAGAAAGTGCTTGGGCCTCGGCCTTGAAAATAGGAGGCAGGAGGCAAGCCAAGGTAGTGGGAGACTGAATCGCAGAGGATTCTCGCCGGGGCAGCCAGCAAAGTGCACTGGGGCTTTCTTTGCACTCAGACCTGCGCCGGACGGCTTCCTGTGTGGCGGGGCTTGGGGGGCCACCCCACACAAAGAGCACCTGCCTTGAAAGACATGGAGAAACCTGGAAGCATCCAGATGAGAAAACTCCCTCTGCCCCTGGGCCCGAGAAAATCACGGCCAGTGTTTCAGGGTTTTTTCGTGTTCTCTCCAGTCACTCGCTCTATGTCTCTTCTCTCTCTGTCTCTCTCTGTCTCTGTCTTTTTCTTTCTCTCTCTCTCTCTCTGTCTCGGTCTCTCTCTGTGTCTCCCTCTGTATTGGTCTCTCTGTCTGTCTCTCTTTTGCTCTCTGTCTCTGTCTTCCCCCCCCCCCCTCTCTTTCTCTGTCTCTGTCTGTCTGTCTTTCTCTGTCTGTCTCTTTCTCTGTCTCCTTCTCTCTGTCTCTCTCTGTGTCTCTCTCTGTCTCTGTCTTTTGCTTTCTCTCTCTCTGTCTCCCTCTCTCTGTCTCTCTCTGTGTCTCTCTCTGTCTCTGCTTCTCTCTCTGTTTTTCTCTGCCTGTTTCTCTCTCTGTCTCTCTGTCTTTCTCTGTCTCCCTCTCTCTGTCTCTGTTTCTCTCTCTCTGTCTCCCTGTCTCTGTCTCTATCTTTCTCTCTCTGTCTCTATCTCTCTGTCTTTCTCTGTCTCCCTCTCCCTGTCTCTCTGTGTCACTCTGTCTCTGTCTCTCTCTGTCTCTGTCTTTTGCTTTCTCTCTGTCTCCCTCTCTCTGTCTCTCTCTGTGTCTCTCTCTGTCTCTGTCCCTCTCTGTCTCTATCTCTCTCTCTCTCTCTACCTTTCTCTATCTTCCTCTCTGTCTCTCTGTCTTTCTCTGTCTCTGTCTCTCTGTCTCTGTCTTTCTGTCTCTCTGTCTGTCTCTCTGCCTTTCTCTGTCTTCTTCTCTCTGTCTGTCTCTGTTTTTCTCTCTCCCTTTCTTAGCTATCTAGTGAGAGGGAATCTCCCTTGAGGGAACGGGGTCAATAGGATTTTGTACCTGATGGACCACACTGCAGACACGGATACAATTTGTGACTTCCTCCCAGCCTCTAGATGGGGTTCCCTGGGCCGTGCTGACCCCAGCCTGTCCTGGGCCTCTCACGGCCCCCTGGGCTGTGGACACGACTGCTGGGAGCCCTTGGGAGCAGGCAGGCCGCCGGAAGAAAAGGTCGCCCACAGGCTTGAAGGAAGGCGACAACACAGTCCCTGAGATGGGGAGCACGGCCTGGTCGAGCAGGGGGTGCTGGCATCAAGGGGCCACTGAGTCACGGGGGCCCACACACAGTTGCCAACCTGCTGGGCACCAGGACGCTTGGCCCTGACGACAGAGGTCCCCTCCTGGAGAGGCCTCTGAGGGGGGAGCCTCCCGCATTCCTCATTGCCCTCTGGCCCCACCTGATGGCTCAACCCGTTTTCTAGGCGAGCATGGGAAGCCCGAGGGGGGACCCAACCTGCCCGAGGTCACGCGGCTAGGCCGTGGCACGCTGGGACGACTGGGCTCCCGACTTCCTCCAGAGTCCAGCGCATCTGCGGGCGAGCGCTGCCAATGGCGGTCTTACCACGGGCTCTGGAGTAAACTGCTCTGTGGTCAGAATGCGGGAGGCTGTGCCCGGCCTCCTCTCCTGGAGACTGATGAGTACCTTAGCGAACAGAAGGACCAGGGAAGGCCTGTGCACCTCACTCAGTCATGGAGTCTCGAGTCTGTGGGCATGCCATGGATTGTCGGTCATGGCTTGAGGAGCACGTGTGGGGGGTGGGGGCTGTGTCACACCACACCGCCTGTCCACGCAGGTCAGAAAGGACACCAGAGGCTGGCAAGAGCCGCATTCCCGCTAACCCAGGGATTCGCTCTCTGATAGGGCCACCCTGCCAACGCTGTGACGGCATATGGCTGCCCTTGCGGAGGCCACACTCAGAGGCTGGAGGTGGCATTTTTCTCAGTGGCCTCATGGCCTTATCTGGCACTGTTGTCCCCAAGTGGACTTATACTTTTGAAAATTCCACGGAGCTTACGCTAAATCAGTTCCATGCCAGCGGGTTCTTCCGTGTTGCATTTATTTAACTCTGTATCCTCAGAGCCTAGAAAGGTGACGGTACACAGCAGGCACTCAATACATGCTTGACAAATAAATGGCACTAAGTTTTCTATTACTGTTGGGGATTACAGAGTTCCCAAATCATCCTCCTCTGGATGATACAGAATCTTTAACTTTCTGAGACTTGTGACCTGCCCTTTAGATGTGACAAACGTACTTGGATGCTTAAGGTGTGTGAACCCTACGCTGGACCTATTTTCTGGTAAGTACTCTTTTATCGGATGCTGTCAGTGACCGTGGAAAGCACTGTGACTTCAGTTTCCCAGGTGAAGGGGCCGAGGCCTGGAGGTGTTGGGTGACTTAACCCAGGTGGTGTTCTTGACGAGTGGGCAAAGCTGAGGTTTATGGCTCCTGGCTGGAGCTAGGTGTGACTAATTACTGGAGGCTCGTGGGGACGTAAAACAGCCTTGAGGGCATTGGCTAAAGGCAGGTCCCAGTGAGGTGCCCTCCCGGCTATAAAGCAAGGACTTCCTCTTCTGAAAAGCTGCCCACAGCAAGGACTGGTGGTTGTGACTGTCCTGGGCACTGACAGGGACGCTAGGCCACCTATCATGTGTCTTTGTGGAAGATAATTCTGCTCAAGGCACAGTAGCTCTAAGGATGGAGAGACGCGAATAGCTCCTAGCTGGCGGAACAGCTGAGGCCCTAAGCCTCCCGGCCTTGGTGACAGCCACTTGGTGCAGTGACAGCAGCATGACTTCAAGTTGCCCCCCGCCCCCATCAGCAGGCTGATGTTTCTTTTTCCATTTGACCCTCTGGCTGCCCAGGCGCTGAGCTTGCTGGTGCATTTTAATTTGTGAAGTCAGAAAAAGACGGCCATCCTGACACCTAGCTGCCCCTGAAAGAGTGCCTGTCCTCCGAGCTGGCACAAATACTGCTGATTTCACTCCTTTTGAGAGAGAGTGTCTGGTTGGATGGAAGCTATGTCTCAGTGGATTTGCAGGTTGTTTGAGCTGTCAGGAGCCCTGAGTTCATCTAGACCCTTGTTTCACAGAGGAGGCTCTGAGGTCACCCAAGGTCATGTAGCTGTTGCCTGGCAAAGTCGGGCTCTCACCTGAGTCTCTTGATTCTTGGTGCGGTTTAATAAAGACCGACAACACCCTGCTATCTTGAATATAAGCTCGGCTCCATCACTCACACTGTGTGACTTCAGGCGAGTATTTCACCTCTCTGTTCCTTACTCATTTGTAAGATGCAGGCGATCAAAGTTACCTGCCTCGTGGAGTTAGGGTGAGGAATAGATGAGATTTTGTCTACAAAGTATGTCCCAAGTGCCAGGCACACATGATTGCTCAGACAATTGGAGTTTTAAAATTCTTAGCAATGTTGCTGCTATCTTTCTGGAACAGCATGGTCTCCCCGAGGGCATGAGCTTATGTGAGGGAGGGGCACCCCCATCTGCCCCGGCACCCAGGGGGTGTTGCAAGAGCACATTTTTGATGTCAGGATTGGGAGCTTCCACGTGCTGGTTTCCATGTTTGCTGGACATGCAGTGCTCACCTGGGTGCCGGGGTCTGGATGTGATCCCATAAATTGACGTGTTGAAAACTTACTTGCCATTGCCACAGCATGATGAGGTGCTCAGCCGTGGGGTACTGCACTGCATGTGGACTGATGCCACTAAGACAGGGTGGCTGTGACCTTGAGCATGGGCGAGTGTAGCCCTGTGTTTCTCTGCCCGTGTGCTCACCTGTTGTGATGCTGTCAGTTGCAGGATGATTCTTGCCAGATGCTAGAGCCATGCTCTTGGACTTCCCAGCCTCCAGAACCGTAAGCCAAATAAATGTCCATTCTTCACATATTGTGTGGTCTGTGGTGTTCTGTTACGGTGGCAGAAAGTGGACGCAGGCACCGGGTTTTTTCTGACTCTGAGAACAGTAACCTGCTAAACCCACCCGTATTAAGGTGACCGTGATAATGTTCCCTCCCACCCCAAATGCCTGGAGTTGATGACTAATTCCCAGGGCCGGAGCATCTCAGGCAAGCACGCTGGGACACGGGAGCGAAAGCTTGCACTAGGGGCTGGGTCTTCCTGGGCCCCTCGTCAGATACAGAGGGAGCTGCCTGTTCAGCTCCCCTCACCCGCCTTACCTCCCCCATCCTGGCCCTCACATGGAGGGCTTCCTGCCAGGGGAGCAGGCCTCACGTAGCTCTTGGGTGGGAAGGAGGCGTCAGAGCACGGGGGTGTGGGCGCACCATAAGGACATGGACGGGCAGGTCAAAAGCGGTGAGGCGCACTTGTCTCCGGGACGCTGCCTGGGCTCGGGGTTCAAAATCAAGACCTTCACAGGCGAGATCAGCTAAGTGGAAAACCAGGGCACTTTAAGGGAGGAAAATGAGAAAACCAAAGCAGAGGAGCATCCATATGCAGGGTTAGAAGGAACAGTCCACTTGAACAGCACACGTGGGGTTCAGTTTTATGTCAGTGTGCTCATTTAATTCCAAACTTGCGTAAGCACGCTTCTTTGTATAAGTCGCAACTTTTAATGCAGGACAGCAAGCCAGACACACCCATGTCTTCCTTATCTTTGCCCCCTGTTAAAAAAATAATTTTCCTCATTTCAGTACCTTCCTGGACCCATGTGGGTTTGGGTCCCATGGCTGCTCCGTAGTGATCAGGAAGTCTGGGCTTGCGAGTTCCCTCCCCCCATCTTGTGTGCCGTACCAACAGGTCATTTTCCACTCCCCTGCCCTCCCCCTCTGAGCCCCAGTGTCCCTCACGCCACCCCCATGCCTTTGCAGACCTGCAGCTCAGTGTGCGTGTGTGACCACAGGCAGGGCTTGGCTTTCTGTTCCTGCGTCCGTTCACCTGGGATTTTGCACCTGTTGAGTCCAGCCTCAGGTTGCGCCGAGCTTCCCACTCCCTTTGAACGCACCCACTGCCTCTCCACACACCGCCGCCTCCGCCCTCACGCCACGGCACCGCAGGGACCTCCTCTGTGTCCCTCTGGGTCCTTCCTGTTCAGCACTTCTTGAGTGTCCCCCAGACTTTGCACATAGTGTAATTCATCAGGGTGCAGGCGGAAGACATTGGAATTTTGATTTTTATCTGCTTTTAATACAATTAAGACAGAAATAAAGCTTCACTGACATTCAGCGAGTGCTTGACTGGGCTCCTCGCTCAATTTCATGCAGCCGGTCGAGTGTCATGTTTGGTCCAGAGCCACCTGGGGACTGCAGTGGTTGTCTTTGCTCTCTGAGGGCTGCAATGTCCTGCGGTTTACGTATTCTCCAGGGGAGGCCTGCTGGTGGATGACGTGAGGTCGTTCTAGTGAAACGAGCTTTCAGAAATGAACATGCCACTTAGCAGGATTCCTGTGCCTGGTTTGCAGATTCAGGTCCAGCCACGCTGCACGACGGCATCTCGGCAACGGACCGCATGCATGACGGGGAGTCCTCTGAGGTGACGAGAGGGCTCAAAATCCCTGTCATCTGTGAGATGTGGCCACAGGAGCATCGGTGGGCAACATGCCCTTTACTGCGTGTGGGCACACAAAAGCCATGGTACAATGGCCCCCAGGATAGGGACAGCTGCAGACTGCACAGGTGTGTAGCCTGGGGCCACAGGTTAGACCACACAGCCCAGATGTGTAGCAGGTTAGACCTCCTAGGCTTGTGTAAGTGCACTCCATGGGGTTCCCACAATGACACACTTCTCAGGACATTAAGTGACACGCCGGAGCCCAGCAGGTCGAGGCTGCGGTGGCCGGAAGCAGCCACTGCACTCCAGTCTGGGC
>CAUYQG010180033.1:0-11766 GCA_963574415.1 Tarsius wallacei | reverse complement strand
TCCTGAATCACTCAAGGAAGTCCTCTACTCCTTTCCTTTCAGTCAAAAAGCTGATTGTGGTTGCCGGGCTCGGTGGCTCAGCCTGTAATCCCGCGCCTTTGGGAGGCTGAGGTGAGTGGATTGCCTGAGCTCGCGGGTTCGAGACCCACCTGGGCAACTTGGCGAGACCTCATCTCTACAATAAATTAAAAAATCAGCCGGGCGTGGTAGTGCGCACCTGTAATTCCAGCTACTCGGAAGACTGAGGCGGAAGGATCGCTGGAGCCCAGCAGGTCGAGGCTGCGGTGGTTGGGAGCGGCCACTACACTCCAGTCTGGGCGACAGTGAGACTCCAACTCAAAAAAAAAAAGCTGATTGTGGAATAGGAGATGAGTAATTAGAAAAGTAATCTGACTTTGGCGATTGCAGAATGAGAAAAATGCTAACCCACAGGCGTATGGGCTTGTTTTCGCTTCCCAGGACCTCCTCAGAGGTTGTGACCCATGGTTGTAAGCATTTAAAAAACAAAATAAAACTGTAGATAAAGCCTGGATTAAGTAGGGCAGTTAAAAGATTTTAGGTTGATGATGGACCACATAGATGATTTTGACTGGTCAAAATTAATTGTGGTGTTTTTACTCATCTAAAATTCTTTTTGGTTAAAAAAGTATTCTCTACCCATTTTCTCCAGATAGCAAGAATGATTTTTTTTTTTGAGTTGGAGTCTCACTCTGTCCCCAAGACTGGAGTGCAGTGGCATGCTCATGGCCACCACAACCTTAACCTGCTGGATTCAGGAGATCCTTCCACCTCAGCCTTCTGAGTAGCTGGAACTACACGCATGTGTCACCACACCCAACTAATTATTTTATTGTATTTTATTGTAGAGATGAGGTCTCGCCATGTTGCCCAGGCTGGTCTTGAACCCGTGGGCTCAGGCAATCCTTTTACCTCAGCCTCCCAAAGTGGTGGAATTACAGGCTTGAGCCACCACGCCTGGCCAAGAATGATCTTAAAAACATAAACAGGGCCAGGCATGGCGGCTCATGCCTATAATCCCAGCACTTTGGGAAGCCAAGGCGAGAGGATTGCTTGAGCCCAAGGACTCGAGACCAGCCTGGGCAACTTGACGAGACCTCATCTCTACAATAAGTAAAAAAATTAGCTGGGCATGGTGGCACGTGCCTGTATGTAGTTTCAGACACTTGGAAGGCTGAGGCAGGAGGATTGCCTGAGCCTATCAAGTCAAGGCTACGGTAGCTATAAGCATGCCACTGCTCTCCAGCCTGGGTGACAGCGTAAGACTCTGGTAAATGAATGAAAGAAAGAATGAATAAATGAATGAATGAATGAATGGAATCACATCATTTCTTGCTTAAAGCCCTTACCACCAACGTTTTTCCATTGTACTTAGAATGATATCCAGATTTTCTCCCATGACTTAAAGATGCATACATACTGTATCTTTGTAGGTCTTACCACCTTACCTGGCATCCCTTCCGCTGACTACGCAGTCATCCATTGGTCTTCAGTTCTTTCAACTTTCCCTGTCACTATATTTAAAGAGTAGGCCCACAGAAGTTCCTTTTTTGTTTCCTTTATAACTTGTAGAGGCTTTTAATTAGTTTTCTTCTTGATGGCCTGCTTATTTGTTTTTGTTTTCCTATGCTGTTAGATTATAAATCCCACAAGGGCAGAGACCATGTTTTATCCTTTTTGTTTTGCACATGCTGACATACGATATTTAATAAACATGTGTTGAATGATTGATAGTTTGCTAATTTCTGCATTATAGAAAAATGGATACTTTAATTCATAAAGGAACAGGCATATACTTGCTGATCTGATAATCTATAAGATGGTAAAAGTCAATATGGATCAGAAAGAAATGATTTGTTTTTTGGGGTTGAATTTTTCAGAATTTGACTTAGATGGTACCTCTTCTGGGAAGCTTTTCCTGATTGGTCATAGATTAGGCCTCCTCTTCTTTTGTCTGACATCACGTGCTTGCCTCTTTCATAGCAACAGATTGCCTGCTTGATTCCTTAAGGGAGAGAAAATTTAATCATTGTATTCTGAGCACTCAGGTTGGTGCCTGGCACATAATGGTTGTGCTCAATAAATATTTGTTCAGTGAGGAATAAGTGTTAAATAGTAAGAAACTAACAGCTTTTACTCTAGTAGATTATGGAGCTCATTGGTTCCAGTTTTCTTTTGTTTGTTTTTGAGATGGGGTCTTCCTCTGTCACCCAGGCTGGGCAGCAGTGGTGCCATCATGGGTCACTACAGCCTTGGTCTCCTGAGCGCAAACAACCTTCGTGCCTCATCCTCCTTAGTAGTTAGGATTATAGGCTTGCCAAACAACCAGCTAATTTTTAAATTTTTTGTAGAGACAGAGTCTTGCTGTGTTGTACAGGCTGGTCTTGAACTCCAGGCCTTAAGTGATTCTCCTGCCTTGGGCTCTCAGAGTACTGGGATTATACTGACCACTGTGCCCAGTCAATTTTTAAATTCTTATTATGGAAAATTTCAAATGTATATAAAAATAAAGAGAATGCCGTAACGAACCACTACTGTGGCCCTGTCACCCAGCTTCTGTGATTACCAACACATGACCAGTCGCATTTAACATTACTCTCCCCTTCTCCTCAATGTTTTAAATTAAATTTTAGACATTATACCATGTCATCTGTAAATACTTCAGGAAGGTATAATCAGTTTAAAGACTAGTTAGCTCTTGGAAAAACCTGATATAAAAATTCCATTTGTCTCCTTGAATCTAAGTGATTATGTCACCTGGTGAATTTCCATGTACTAAGCCACTCCCAAGGTTTAATTCACTATTGAAAGCGTATACTCATTGTAATTGCTGAAATAGCAGCAGTTTGCTAGAATATGCTATGGGAGTTAAGTGTATTTCTATTGGATTGAGAGATGTTACCAATAAATACAAATTAACATGTCAGAGGTAAGTTTTTCCCTTTGGAGATGTGTAAATACAGATGATACTTTTTTGACTTTGTATATTACAGGTCTTTAAAACTTGTCTGGAAAATGAAAATGAAGTATGGTTTGTGGATTAATAATACAAATTCCTGTCGTTCTTTGTGGGTGAATTCCTGAGAGTCACAATTAGCAGTAAAATGAAGTGCAAGAGTGCCAGAAGACTCCAAGCTAGAAAGACTCCTAAGCCTTGGGAGGTAGATGGTTTAGAACTTGGGTCTGAGGGAAAGTCACGTGGCATTAGTAATGGCTATGGTTGGTTTTATTGTGGAAGTTAAAGTTGTACCTAGTCTGCTATAGCCTAGTTTGTGTATAAAATTTCCCTTAGGAAGAGCATAGAAGGCACTATTTTCTTTCAGCAAATATTCTAAAGGATTAAGTATTATCTTGTAAAATTTAGAGATTGGCAGTGAGTGAATGGTTGGACTAGAACAGTGTTTTCTTGTGGTTCCAGTTTTATGAAGAAGAAATGAAGGTGAGCAGAAATGATCACTACCTTTAAATATTTTTTTTTTTACACTAACCTTATAGGAGAACAAGACCCTGATTCTAAGAGGTTGCAAGTCCCAGCCCTGCTAGGACTGCGCCTTGCTTTCTCCTTACTCTGAGTCACCACGAGTCTTCTGCATGTAAGATTAGTAGGAGATGGTGGATGTGGTAATCCCAAGTTCATTCTCAGCAATTTATTTTGAAAATCTGCTCTTTTATTCCCTCTTCTGCCTTGAATAGGGATTTTGTCTTAATCGTCTGTGTATCCTTAACATCTAGCAGAGGGTCACTTGGAAAGTATTTGTTGACACATGATGATCCCTTCTGACTCTGAGATGGTGTGATTTTGTGATTGCTCTGATGGCCTTGACCAGAATGCAGTCCTTCGTGGGTTCCTCTTCTGTTCCAGGGACAGAAGGAGAGAAAAATTTGTGCTTAAAACAAGAAAATTAGTCACACTGAAGTTAATCATTGCTAGAATCACTGGAATCCTCAGGTTGCTATCAGGATGAATTCAGTGTTGGCAATAGATGCCAGGAACTCATTCAGTTTTATTATTCTCCCTCATTTACTGACTGTGAGGGGGAATGGATTTCAGTCTTGATCTTCAAGCTTTAAAGAATATGGCCAGTCTTTTGAAATTAATAAGCACCAAACTATATTATAAGAATTTCTTTTGTTATCTATATGATAACTGCTCAAATTAATTTGTTATAAAACTGTAGAGTCCAGGCCAAATTAAATTTGTGGTTTATCATCTATTATAAGATAGTAAAATGAAAGTGGAATAAAACATTATTTTATTAATCCAACCCTACTTATCAGTTGGAAAAGTCAGCCATCTCAAACTCAACATATACAAAACTAAAAATGAACTATTCATTCATTTTTCCCCTTTAAACTTTTTTTTCTCCACCAGCAGCTTTTCTTGTTTTATTTGGGCAGCTCTACTCTTCGAGTTGCTCTTGTCAAAACTTTGAACACTTGTTACCTTTCTGTCATACACCATATCCAGTCTGTCAAGAAAACTTACTGGACTTGCCTTCAAAATATATAAAAATCAACCATTTACCACCATCTCTGCTGCTACTGCTCTAGTCCAAGCCACTGTTTTTTCTTGCTTGTATTATTGTAGCACCTCAGCTACAATAATTTCCCAGCTTCTACTCTTTCCTTTACTCTCAGCAGGGCAGCCTGAATCACTCTTTTTATACCTAAGTCAGATCATGTCACTCCTCTGTTCAAAAATACTAAAGCAGCTCTACATTTTATTCTGTGTACGGTTTCATTAGGCATTATATTATTTGGTCTTCTATTAACCTATCTGATCTCAGCTACTACATTCCCCATTGTTCTCTCTGCTATAGCCACACTAGCTTTCTTGCTGTTCCTAGAAAATGACAGTCCTGCTTCTGTTTTGAAGCTTTTGCTTCTTTGTCTGGAATGCTCTTCTCCTAGATATATGCATGGTTAACTCTCTCATCACCAACAACCCTTTGCTTCAGTGTCACTTTCTCAATGAGACCAACCCTAAATCACCTTATTTAAATTAGAACTCTGCCCCCAGCACTTTTGATTCCATTTATTCTGATCTACTTTTTCTTTTTTTCTAAAACATGTATTATATTGTAAGATTCACATAGTTTACTTGTTACGTTTATTATTTTTTTGTTTATTCTCCCCCTCCATTAGAATGTAAGCTTCATGAGAGTGGGGATTTATATTTGTCTTGATCACTGGTGTGTTGTATGCAACTACAGTGCCTGGCACATAATAGGTCCTTACTTAGTAATTGTTGAATGAATTTTAGTCTGTTTAATTGTTTCTTTTGTCTAAATCAGTGCTTTCATGGTACCTAGACCCAATATCAACAAAGCAGTTTATATATTTGAATAACAGTTACAGAGTTTCTGTTTAGGATGATGAAAAGGTTTTAGAAATGGATAGCAGTGATGGTCACACAACATTGTGACTGAGCGTAATGCCACTGAATTGTACACTGAAACTTATTAAAATGGTCAACTGTATGTTATATATATTTTACCCCCCCACCCCAGAAGAACATTCTCCTTTGGGTGTGGATGTGTATGCATGTGCACAGTAATATGTGTAGTAAGGGCATGAATGTAGGCTGAAGGTGGCCCCACTGTGCAAAGTCTCAGTGGTATGGAGATGTACTCTGTTTAGTAATTCAGTAACTAGCTAAGCCATTCTGCTTTTTTTTCCTTGTAAGAATGGAGAGTGGTTCAGTCATCAAGAAATATTAAATTAATAAGAATATTGAAATTGTTTCTGGGAAGGATTACTGGGTGACTCGGATAGAAAAGAGACCTACTTTTCACTATATACCTTATTGTACTGTTTGATTAAAAAAAGTTATATATTACCTATCTTGAAAAATTAAAATAATTTATTATGGGAAAAAGCAAACCAGGAATCTATATGCAAAAAATCATATGTAAATAGGCAATAAGACTAGCTGCAGAGGTGTTTAAATCAGGTCTGAATTCTCTCTTATGTAGAACACTAATAAGCAAATGACTCCTTCCCCTACGATTTCAGTTACAGTAGAGGTTTTGCTGCAGTTTTCTCTTTATCATCTCCGTCATCTCTCAACCACTTTCCAGGTTAGGAGAATCACATAAAAGAATAGATATTAAAATACTTGAAAATTATAAAGTGGGTTTTGCTTTGCAGTTTCAACAAGCAAGAGGTTTATTGCATTTCTGGAACTACTATACCTGAGTCTTAATACACAGTTCAAACAAGATACTTCCAAGGCTTGTTATGAGATGCTGACAGGTGAAGGGAAAACTGAGTCCTTTTATAGAGTTTGAAACTCTTCTTATAAGCTGACAGTTTGAGATTTATTTTTCTGTTTTGTAAAATACTGTGTATATTCTAGTACTATAGGTTGAATACTCCTGCTGGGTTGCCCAGCAGTGAGGTACATGGGTCTTCTTTATTTCCTCCCTCCCTCCATAGTATATATGGTATTGCTTCCATTTTCTCCTTGTCACCTTAATCAATTGTTACATTAACTGTTCTTTAAAATCTCTGTATGAGTTAAACTGATAATCAAGAAAGAAAAGATTTTTGGTGAATATGAAAAGCAGCAGAGTTTATTGCTTCATACAGGTTTCTTTATTTTTAATTTTTTGAGTTGGAGTCTCACTCTGTCACCCAGGCTGGAGTGCAGTGGCGTGCTCATGGCTACCACAGCCTCAACCTGCTGGGCTCAGGTGATCCTTCCACCTCAGCCTTCCAGGGAGCTGGAACTACAGGCATGCGCCACCACACCCAGCTAATTTTTTTTTTAATATATGGTAGAGATGAGGTTTCACCGAGTTGCCCAGGCTGGTCTCAAACCCCTGAGCTCAGGCAGTTCTCTTGCCTCGACCTCCCAAAGTGCTGGGATTACAGGCTTGAGCCCTCCGCGCCTGGCCTCATCCAGGTTTCTAATCTCTTCTATAGGAGGTTATGAACATGTCTAGGACCACAGTGGTCTCTATTTACTTTCCTGTAAGACTCTGATAGCTCCAGTAGTACTAACACTTTGAGGGGTCTACATGGATTTGCATTTCTGATGCCCTTATCTGCTCTAGGGGCTCAGTTTATTTAATGTTCTGTTTGAGTGCAGAAGAAAGAGCAAACAGGAATCAGGCAGAGTGAGATAAGATCTTTGTAATAGGTGTTCAGTTTGAGCAGTTACGTAGCCATATCTGTTGAGACTGCTTAAAAACCACAGTTCATTCATTTAATTGGGGATTTTTCCCCCTCCTCATTTTTCAGTAACAAACTTCTAAATTGATTTTTTGTTGTTGTTGTTTCTCTTCCTTTTTTACCCTTCTATTCCATTTTTTTGTTACTATTCTTTTATTTTTTGCATTCCTTTCTCCCAAATTAACATGGGTCAGTAGCACACTTTCAGAAGACATGTTTATTGCAAAAAAGACCCTGAATTCTTTGAATTCTATGAAATTGCTTATTTTTTGTGTGGGAAGTTTATTTTTTATTTTATTTATTTTTATTTTTTTTTGAGTTGGAGTCTCACTCTGTCACCCAGACTGGAGTGCAGTGGTCGCTCCTGGCCACTGCAGCCCCAACCTGCTGGGCTCCGGCAATCCTTCTGCCTCAGCCTTCCAGGTAGCTGGTATTACAGGCGTGTGCTACCACGCCCGGCTAATTTTTTTTGATTTATTGTAGAGATGAGGTCTCGCCAAGTTGCCCAGGCGGGTCTCAAACCCGCGGACTCAGGCAATCCACTCACCTCAGCCTCCCAAAGTGCGGGATTACAGGCTGAGCCATCTAGCCCAGCTGGAAGTTTATTTTTTAGAAGATAAGGTTATAATGTCATGTTAGACTGTAAAAATTTTTCTCACCCTCTTTGGAATGTAAGAACTTTTTAAAGCTAAACTTCCAGCAGAGATTTTATGTGAGCATCCATGTATTGAGCCAAAGGCCTTGAAAGTAATTGCTATAGTTTTCTACTGCCCATGTTTTCAAGGGATAGTATTTTTCAATTTTTTAGGGCACACATATGTAATTTTAAAAATCTTCCCCAGCCGGACTCGGTGGCTCAGCCTGTAATCCCATGCCTTGGGAGGCTGAGGTGAGTGGATTACCTGAGCCCGTGGGTTCGAGACCCGCCTGGGCAACTTGGTGAGACCTCATCTCTACAATAAATCAAAAAATTAGCCGGACGTGGTAGCACGCGCCTGTAGTTCCAGCTACTTGGAAGGCTAAGGCGGAAGGATCACGGGAGCCCAGCAGGTCGAGGCTGCGGTGGCCGGGAGCGGCCACTGCACTCCAGTCTGGGCGACAGAGTGAGACTCCAACTCAAAAAAAAAAAAATATATATATATATATATATATATTCCCCAAGGGTACCTGCATAATCAACATTTGTATACACAACCCTGAATAGTATCCCACATCTTTAAAATAAAAAAAATTGGGCAACCCCTTCGGGTCCCCTCCTACTGTGGGAGCTTTTCTGTCTTCTCAATAAATCCTGCTTTAAAATAAAATAAAATAGAAAAGAAATCTTCCCAGTTAGGGAATGGATACTTAAACTTTTCTGTTGTAATTTCTGAAACATTTTCTGTCTTAGTAAAGCAGTGTGTTTAGTAGTATGTAGTAGAATAAGTGCATTGGACTAGTAATCAGATTCTGGTCCTAGTTTTTCTTTTCCTTTTTTTAGGATAGGGTCTTGCTCTGTTGCCCAGGCTGCAGTGCAGTGGCACAATCATGGCTCACTGCAGCCTCAAACTCCTGGGCGCAAGTGATCCTCCCCCTCAGTGTTCTGAGTAGCTGGGATTATGGGCGTGCACCATTACACTCAGCTATTTTTTAATTTTTTATTTCCTTAGAGACCGGTCTCTCTGTGTTGCCCAGGTTAGTGTTGAACTCCTGGCCTCCTAAAGGCTTGACCCACCACCCCTAACCCACAGTTTTTCTTTTATCAGGTTACTAGGCTCTTATGCTTTTGAAGAGATTTGATATGTTAACTTCTGAGATTCTAGTTATAAAAGTTAAGTCATTCTAGGTTTTATTGGCATTTCTCTAAAGCTGATAAAAGATTAAAAGAATTTTGCTTTTAATACTGTTCATATAAAAATAGAATTCGTTTCAATATAAAATGAGTTAGACTTGGATTCTAAAGGGATTTAGTCAGTGGATGACTAAAACAGTCTTTATATAAAATGGCCTCATGTAGCAATCAGTTTTAAAATACATTCTCTAACATCTTTGAACTAAAATCCAGGATCTCATCTTGAGATTAATATAAAAAATCTGTCATTAATTTGTGTCTTCTTTCTATTCAGATATTTTAAAAAAGTAACACATAACTATTTAGGAGTTGACTTTTTCTGTTGTAGCTTTCATTAAAATACTATTGCTTTAGTCATTCTTCCCTAAGTTCCTTTTCCTGAGAATAAAAGATTGAGCTCATACCTTTGCATAAGATCAGGAGTGTATTTTAAGCTTAGCATGTTCAGACCTGGCTGACTTGATTAATATGTGGACAAACTAGCACATTAGAACATTTTTAAAGTTCCAGACCATAAATGTGTTTTAAATGAACATGGGTATGAATAAAATTAATACTTAAGGCCAGGCGCAGTGACTCATGCCTATAATCCCAGCACTTTAGGAGGCCAAGGTGAGAGGATTGCCTGAGCCAATGGGTTTGAGACCAGCCTGGGCAACTTGGTGAGACTTCATCTCTACAATAAATAAAAAAATTAGCCGGGCATGGTGATGTGTGCCTGTAGTTCCAGCTACTTGGAAGGCTGAGGCGGAAGGATCTCCTGATCCCAGCAGTTCGAGGCTGCGGTGGCTGGGAGTGTGCCACTGCCCTCTAGTCTGGGCTACAGAGTGAGAATCCAACTCAAAACAAACAAACAAACAAACTTAAGCCTTGATTAGGACAGACATTAAAATGCCTGTTTTCCTGGGTGATTGATTTTCAGTGAGGACCTTATTTGCCCTGTACATTTCTTCCTCTGCATTAAGCAGTGCCAGGAGCAGAGTCAGGAGAGGGTTTGCTCCGTTGGCAATCTGCTACCCTCTGCTTTCAGCCGGGAAAAAACTGCTGTTTTACTTCTTAAACTCCTGCCATATGGAAAGTTTCTAAAAATAAACTTTGTATTTGTTATTGGACTTCTAAATTTGTAGCCTCCATGATCCATGACTAAAGCCAATATAAATACCTATAGGTAGTCTACACATAAAACTGTGGAACTGTTTTAGTAAGAAAGACCAATCACAATACTTAACTTATCAACCAAATTCATTAATCTTCAGTTTATGTCTTAGTTGTCATGAATGAGGACTTATTTTATTATCGAGCAAAAACTAGTTAGTTGGTGGTTTTTAATGAATCCCTTTTATTTTTTTGTGCATGACTTGGTGTAATTATGTAGCAGATATATTTATGAAAATGTAGAAGTACACTGGAGTTTGACAAACTGAATTGTTCAAAATATACTAAGGCAGCTGACTTAAAAAAAGCTCTATCATTATTCATTTTTAAAATTCTGGTCACTTGGGCTTTCAATCAACAAGTATATAACGAGCACCTATTATGTGCCAGATACTACTAAATCTTGGGGAAAATGGAGTTGTATAAAGATGAATTGTTCAGATAAAGAGAAAGAAAAAAGAAAACCTGGGGACAATGTTTTAACTGCTTATGGAGAAATGGACAAATGCTATGAGAACATGGAGAAGAGGCAAGTAGAGTACTAATGAGGGGAATTGGGAAAGGCTTTAGAAAAAAGTTTCAGTTGGATTATTTATTTATTTATTTATTTATTTATTTTTTTTTTGAGTTGGAGTCTCACTCCGTCGCCCAGGCTGGAGTGCAGTGGAACAGTCATGGCCATCCCAGCGTTGATCTGCTGGCCTCTGGCGATCCTTCCACCCCAGCCTTCCAAGTACCAGAACTACAGGCACACGCCACCACTCCTGGCTAATTTTTTAAAATTTTTATTGTAGAGAAGAAGTCTCACTAAGTTGCCCGGACTGGTCTTGAACCCACGGGCTCAGGCAATCACTCGCCTTGGCCTCCCAAAGTTCTGGAATTACAGGCTGAGCCACTGAACCTGGCCTTAGTTGAATTTTAAATGATAATAAACATTTTTTATGACAGAGGCTATATTTTATTGAATGTCCTGTATGCCAGAATTAGCTGATGTTACCCACCAGGGAAAAGGGGGAAAGAACATTCCAGGCAGTAGGAGAGACAATAGAACTGTCAAAGATTGTATGTTCTAGAAGGAAGTTTGATGTGGCTGATGGGGGGTGTTGAAGTTGGGGATCAGTAGCCAGAGCAAGGACTAGAGAGACTGGGTGGGATCAGACTTTGAAGACCCATTTCTGTCCCTGCTGCCATGTCTTTGTTCTCTTTTCCTCGCCTGGAAAGTCTTTCTTCTTTGCCAGTCTAACCTATTTTTAAACGTCCAGCTTTAGGACATCTCTTATGTGAAGCTTTCATCCCCTTTCCTGAAAGCTTACTAATTTTTGATTGACTGATTGCATAAAGAGGTTGTATTATGTCTTATAATAGGGTCTTCCATTTCTTGAACTATTTTTTGTTGTTTAATCTATCCAGCTAGTATCTTTTTTTTTTGAGTTGGAGTCTCACTTCGTTGCCCAGACTGGAGTGCAGTGGCCGCTCCCGGCCACCGCAGCCTCGACCTGCTGGGCTCCGGTGATCCTTCCGCCTCAGCCTTCCAAGTAGCTGGAACTACAGGCGTGCGCTACCATGCCCAGCTAATTTTTTGATTT
>CAUYQG010180018.1:0-14534 GCA_963574415.1 Tarsius wallacei | reverse complement strand
GAGGCTCCAACTCAAAAAAAGAAAAAATCCAAATAGAAATATTTTAAAATGTTCAATCTTAGAAAATAGATGCAAATGAAAAAAATATATATTTTTTATCCTTCATCTTGGGCAAAGATATTTATTTGTTTGTTTGTTCGTTTATTTAGAGTCAGAGTCTCACTACGTCGCCCAGGCTGGAGTGCAGTGGCACCATCATGGCTCACCAAGCCTCAACCTCCTAGTCTCAGGCAATCCTTCTGCCTCAGCCTCCTGAGTAGCTGGGACTATAGGCGTGCACCACAGCACTCAGCTAATTTTTTTATTTTTTTTGTTAGAGACGAGGTCTTACCATATTGCCTAGGCGCCTAGGTGGGTCTCTGACTCCTGGCCTCAAGGGATCCTGTCACCTCGGCCCCCCAAAGGGCTGGGATTACAGGTGTCAGCCACTGTGCAAGGCAGGAACTCATAACCCATTCTTGTGGGATACCGACTGGTACAATTTCTCCAGAGGGCAATTCTGCAATATGTATGAAATCCTCAAAATCGTTCCTAATCTTTGGCAAAGTCATTCCATATCTAAAAAAAAATCTTCAATGATAATCACACCGGTCAGAAGAAAGGCACAGACTGCAATGAGACCGGTGTGGTCTGGCACCACTTCCTGCGGCCTGGTTGAGGGGGTAGTGAGTGTGCCCTCGGGGGACCTTCGCAGGTGCCTGGGCAGGTGCTGGGAACACCCAGGGGCAGCTGGTGCAGAGCCGGCAATGTTCTGGGGCTGAGGAATCACGCTTTGCTGCCATCTAGCGCTCTCCCCGGTAATTACACCCAGCAAGAAGGAAAACTGCCATCTCCACCAAGATAACTTAGCGCTAAGCGGCCCTCTCCTTTATTTTTATTCTTATTTTTTTGAGTTGGAGTCTCACTCTATCGCCCCGTCTGGAGAGCAGTGACACACTCACGGCCACCCCAGCGTCGATCTGCAGAATTGCCTTGTACTAACATCCGGCGATCCTTCCGCCTCAGCCTTCCAAGTAGTGGGAACTACAGGCGGGCGCTACCATACCCGGCCAATTTTGGATTTATTGCAGAGATGACGTCTCGCCAGGTTGCCCGGGCTGGTCTCAAACCTGCGGGCTCAGGCAGTCCTCTTGCCTCGGCCTCCCAAAGTGCTGGGATTACAGGCTTGAGCCACAACGCCTGGTCCCTCTCCCTTATTTTTAACACAAATAAAGGTTGAATTAGGCTCCAGGCATTGTGCTCAGCACTTGGCAAGCATTCTCTCTTTTAATCCTCACAACATCCCCATGAAATGGGTAATTTTATCATCCCCAATTTACAGATGAAAGAACTGAGGGACAGAGAGGTTAGGTAACTTGCACAAGGTCACACAGCTACTCAATGACCGAGTCCAGGATTAGGACAAGAAGGTAGTTTGGCACCAGGGTCTGTGCTCTTAACCACATCCTTTGTGAGGGTCAAGAGTCTGTGTGATACTGACAGCACTTGGAGAGAACTTCACTGCCCACCCAGCTCCGTCTCCCTCACCCCCAGCACGTCCTCCCCGGACAAGTTCACACAGAGACTGAGTTCGCCCTTGTCCCACATAGGAAGTGCAACCCGAGGCATGGACGATCACTAGCTCAGGCTAGCTCTGGTGAGTTTTAGAAAAAATATTGATTTGTAAAATAGCTGGGTGTGGTGGCTCATGCCTGTAATCCCAACACTTTGGGAGGTAGAGGTGAGACTTACCTGAGCTCAGGGATTCGAGACCCGCCTGGGCAACTTGGAGAGAACTCGTCTCTACAATAAATAAAAAAATTAGCCAAGCATGGTGGCGCACACCTATAATTCCAGCTACTTGGAAGGCTGAGGCAGAAGGATCATCTGAGCCCAGCAGGTCAAGGCTGCAGTGGCTGTGAGTGTGCCACCGTACTACAGCCTGAGTGACAGAGTGAGACTTTGACTCTAAATAAATACAAATAAACAAATAACTAGATAAATAAAATATTTTATGTATACAAAAATATATAAGAAACCATGTAACAAATACTTGGTAGCTTTAAGGAAAAAGAAGAGAGGCTGAGATGAGAGGATTGCCTGAGCTCGGGGGTTCAAGACCAGCCTGGGCAACTTGGTGAGATCTCATCTCTACAGTAAATCAAAAAATTAGCCTGGCGTGGTGGCTCACGCCTGTAGTTCCAGCTACTTGGAAGGCTGAGGTGGAAGGAGTGCCGGCAGGTCGAGGCTGTGGTGGCCGTGAGCATGTCACTGCACTGCAGCCTGGGCGACAGAGTTAGGTTCCAACTCGGAAAAAAAAAGAGTGTTAGCAGTAGTGGTGCATCAGTGATGAATTTGAACCCTGCTGGTTCACCAGCTTGTTTTCTGCCATTGCATTAACACCCACTGGACTATGACTGCAATGCGACTTTTATAACAGTCCTTTCTCTTCCTGGTAAACAATTCTTCCCTTAATTACAGCTGATTGTATCCTGATGGACACATCTGCTCTTTCAGTAGCAAAGTTGTTCACAGTGGAGCCGAAAAAGCTTCTTGATTATTTGTTATGGTTTGAGAAGACAGTGGCTCCCTTGGGGCTCAGAAGACAATACCCCAAAGTATTGGCGCTTTGGCATGTTGAGTATGCGGGCCTGAAGGAAACTGGCAGGCCTCAGAAGTAGCCTCAAAAGCAAAGTCTCTCTCTGACCATCTCCTGCCCTTCTTTCTCTTCCAAAGAGAGTCATAGACCAGAATTCCTCTCCCCAAAGTGGGTGATAGACATCAGAATACCTCTTCCAAAGCCAGCCATACAACCTAGAAATATTACTCTAAACTTCCCCTGACTTTCTGTATATCAGCTGGCCACGAAGAAATTCTCTGACTTATCTTTTTTTCTTTTTTTTAAATTCAGAGTCTCACTCTGTCACCCAGGCTGGAGTGCAGTGGCACGCTCATGGCCACCACAGCCTTGACCTGCTGGGCTCAGGCGATCCTTCCACCCCAGCCTTCCAAGTAGCCGGAACTACAGGCGTACACCACACACCCAGCTATTTTTTTTATTAATTGTAGAAATCCTCTTGCCTCAGCCTCCCAAACTGCTGGGATTACAGGCGTGAGCCACTGCGTCCGGCTTGACCTATCTTATCTAATCGTAGTCACAGGACCCTTGTTCCAGAAGGGTTCTGCCTCATGCCAGGGAGGAAGGAATGCTACACAGAGAGGCTAGGAAGAATCTGAACAGGCAGGTTTTGCTGGGTTCCCCCCTCAGTCTGTGATCATTAGATCATAGCCTTTTGTTCAGTCACATTTCTATACTGTCTGTTCTTCATTGAGCATATGCATAAAATGCTGCTTGAGATGCCAGGAGAGAGATACCAAAGGGAAGAAAGTGGCCCTGCCCCTGCAGTCGTGAAGCAGGAGGCCAAGAAAATGGTAATTCTCTTGGTTGAAAAAAGACCTAAGAATTTTGGCATGGGGCAGGACATCTAGCCCAAAAGGGATCTCACCCGCTTTGTCAAATGGCCTTCGGTTGCAGCGGCAACAAGCTATATAACGAGCTGAAGTTGTCTCCTGTGATCAACCACCGGCTGATCAGGCCAAGTTCACCCGGGCCTGTACCACCAAGCAGCTCTCAGCTGGTCATGCTGGCCGACAAGTACAGCCCAGAGGCAGAGCAGGAGGAGAAGCAGAGACTGTTCACCCAGGCTGAGAAGAAGGCTGCCAGCAAAGGGGATACCCCCACTGAGAAACCATCGGTCCTCTTAACAGAGGTTAATACTGTCTCCTCTGGGGGGACCAAGAAGCCCCAGCTGGTGGTGACTGCACATGATATGGTCCTGTTCAACTAGTTGTTTGTCCTTCTGCCTGTCCAGTGTCATAAGATGGGGGTTCCTCCCTGCATCGCTCAGGGGGAGGCAAAACTGGGGCGTCCAGTCCACAGGACAACCTGCACCACTGTTGCCTTAACACGGGTTAACTTGGAAGACAAAGCAGTTTTTGCTAAGCTGGTGGCAGCTGTCGGGACCAATTACAATGACGCTTAGGATGACATCTGCTGTTGCCGGGGAGGCCATGTCCTGGGCCCAAAATCTGTGGCTCTTGTTGCCAAGCTAGAAAAGGCATGGGCTAAAGAACCTGCCACTAAACTGGGTTAAATGTGCACTGTTAAATTTCCTGTACATAAAAATAGTAAAAATTGGCCAGTCTCAGTGGCTCAGCCTATAATCCCAGCACTTTGGGAAGCTGAGGCGAGTGGATTGCCTGAGCCCGCAAGTTCAAGACCAGCCTGGGCAACTTGGCGAGAACTTGTCTCTAAAATAAAAAATAATAATAATTAGCTGGGCATGGTAACACACACCTGTAGTTCTGGCTACTGAGAAGGCTGAAGCAGAAGGATAGCCAGAGCCCAGCAGGTCAAGGGTGGGGTGGCCGTGAGTGTGCCACTGCACTCCAGACTGGGTGACAGCGTGATCCTCCAACTCAAAAAAAAAAAACCATTATTGACTGAAATCTATATCTTAGTATTTTTGTTGCCTTCTTTCTTTTTTTTTTTTTTTTTTTTTTTTTTGAGTTGGCGTCTCACTCCGTCGCCCAGACTGGAGTGCAGTGGCCCTTCCCGGCCACCGCAGCCTCGGCCTGCTGGGCTCCGGCGATCCTTCCGCCTCAGCCTTCCAGGTAGCTGGGACTACAGGCGCGCGCTACCATGCCCGGCTAGTTTTTTTTGATTTATTGTAGAGATGAGGTTTCGCCTGCCCAGGCGGGTCTCAAACCCGCAGGCTAAGGCAATCCACTCACCTCAGCCTCCCAAGGCGCGGGATTACAGGCTGAGCCACCGAGCCCGGCTGTTGCCTTATTTCTATAACACTTTGAACTCTTTTTTTTTTTTTTTACTTTGAACTCTTAAATTGTCTTTCTTGATCTAGTTTCTAATTTGCTTCCCCTTTCTTGTTTTTTTTTTTTTTTTTTTTTCTTTTGTAAATAGTATAGCTACCTCCTTTCATTTGATCCCTTGGTCTTTATTATTTTCTCACTTTTTAAAAATATACCTGGGAGCTTACTAAATAGCTTCTTGACACCTAAAATTTAACATGTAAGAAACCAAGTCCTCGTTTTCTTTCCGCACTCCCTTTTTCTCCCTTTCCTGTCTGTGGTTGTAGTTAAATGTTTGGAGTGCTTTTAATGAAATTCCAGAACAGAGAAAATTAGTTGTCATGAGCCTTTAGGAAACTGTTGGTCATGGATAGATGGTGCTAGCTTAGAGGCAGATGTTTCTTTTGCTGAAAAATTAAAAAGATAAAGTACTAACTTTTGTAAATGAGATAAGTCCTCTCTCTATCTAGTGAAATTCCACAACTCAAAGGCAAACCGTAAGATAAATGCATATGCTGTGGGTTTGGGGAGATGACATAGTGACAAATAATATTCATATGGATACATATAAAGACAAGTAGAATGAAAAGAAACTCTTAAAGATTTAGGTAATGTTTTCAAAAGCACCAGATTTAAAGTAGTCAAATATTGAAGCCATGGTTTTTCCACATTATGCCTAAAGGTTTTAGATGTAATTGATTAATATCTGAGGCTCAGATTTCTTTTTAGAAAAAGTTGTTGGAAAGAAGAGTAAATGTGCACCTAAAATTTATAAAATTTTTATGACTTTTTAAAGTTTTATTTTTCATATCAACATATGTGTGAAAATTTTTATTTAATAGGTTATTTTTTTCAACACTTTATATATGCCTGTCATGGGGACACAGAAATGAGCTAGGGTGGAAATGAGGTGGGATGAGAGGGTGAAACAGCAAGCAAAACAAGTGCTTTTGAACTGTATATGTAAAAATTACTGTGAGAGTTCAGGTTAGTGCTTGCCTTTCTTTAGAACATCAGGAAAGACGTCACAAAAGAACTGACACTGAAGGGTGGTTATCAGGACAAGTAGGAGTCTAAAGGGTAAAGAAGGAAACATCTCATACAGAAAGAGCATCGCTTATGCTGTGACTTCAGAAAGCAGTGAGAATTCAGAGTGACACTGAGCATGAGATACAAGGCTTATGGCCGGAGGGCAGAATAAAATAGAGCCAGAATAACAGATTAGGACCAGGTCTTGAAGGGCTTTGCTATACCAAGCTAAGGAGTTTGTATCCTATCCTAGAGTGATAGAAAGCCAGTTAGATAATGGTGTATTCAATTCACAAAACCAATTAGGAATGTATGCAAATTTACAGCAAGAAAAGAGAAGGCCTGAGCTAAGATACTAGTAACCACATTTAGTAGTTTTTGATATAGAAGTGGCACAAGTGTAGTGAAGAGTTCAGTGGAATAAAGGGGTATAGCAGGGAGAAAATAGGTTCAAGGGTTATTATAAGGTTTCTGCTGTTTTCAGACTATGTAAATGACAATTGTCATTAACTGAGAATGAGAATATAGATGTTTTCTTCATGAGGTAGGAATGAGGATGAGAAGGACTCGTTTTACACTAAACTAGCTACAGGAAAGAAATTTTTTTTCCAAATCATATGTCCTGACTTGAAATGCCCCAAATATGTTCTGTACCAATATATAATCCATAAATAATAATCAAATTGCATGTATCGACATGAATAGTTTTGCTACAACTTGATAAGAATATTATATTTTTCAAAGTGCAAATAGTAGCTATAATATCAATAAAATGAGATTTTTTTTTTTTTGAGTTGGAGTGTCATTCTGTTGCCCAGGCTAGAGTACAGTGGCATGCTCACAGCCATTGCAACTTCAACTTGTTGGGCTCAGGCGATCCTTCTGATTCAGCCTTCCAAATAGCTGGAACAACAGGTGTATGCTACCACATCTGGCTAATTTTTTAATTTATTCTGGAGATGAAATCTCACCAAGTTGCCTAGGCTAGCCTTGAACCCCTGGGTTCAGGCAGTCCTCTCGCCTCGGCCTCCCGAAGTGCTGGGATTACAGGCTTGAGCCACTGCACCCGGGCAGGAATTTTTTATTTAAAAAAATTAGGCCAAATGCGGTTGCTCACACCTATAATCCTAACAGACCGAGATGGGAGAATTGCTTGAGCACAGGAGTTCAAGACCAGCCTAAGCAAGATAGTGAGATCTCGTCTCTACAAAATATGCAAAAAATAAAAATAGAGTTGTGATAGCTATACTTTACTGATTCCTGGTACATTTTTTGCTCTCAGCTGATTTCCTATCATTAAAAATAATTTAGATTATTGTATTATATACCTTTTTTTGCCTTTCAAAATCACTTTATAAGCCAAGCTATTATAAAACAAACTTTCACAAATGTTAGAAACGCCTGGATAGATTTTGTTTTGCTTATAAATGGAAACACATATCCCACTATAGACCAAAAGATAGATGGCTTGTTGAATGAGCATGGTACAAACACGTGAAATCAGAACTATTTGTGTTGGATATCTTAACTCTACCATCTCTGAGTTGTGGGCCTTTGAGCCCATTACACCTCTAGACCACAAAAAAATTAGACCATTCATTGATTTTCATGAATATATGGATTTTATATATCAACGTCATTGAGCTCCTTTTGTAGTAAGATCTTTTACTTTCTGGAGCATTAATATAGTTATTTTTGCCTCTATCTTTTATCTTGAATATATACTTTTGAGAATTATTTTCCCTTTATAACATTTAAACTAGTACTAAACAAACTAAATTTTTGGTTTTTCTAATCAGTTGCTGAGCTAGCATGTTTCTGTATTTTGTTCTTCCCTCTTGTTTGAGGGCTTTTTACGAGTTACACAATTCTGAAAAATGTTTTTTTTTTTTAAATCTGTTTGATATTTGTAGAAACAAATTGGAGAAACATGGTAGAAACTTCAGATGGACTAGAAACATCTGAAAATGAGAGAGAGGTTTCCTGTAAGCACAGCACTTCTGAAAAACCCAGTAAACTTCCATTTGACACAACCCCTGTTGGCAAGCAGCCATCATTAGCGGCTGCAAGCAGCAGCACCTCAGCTATAAATGCTGGGAAATCCATGGCAAGCGATAAAGATGAAGTGAAGCCAGATGACCTGGAATGGGCCTCACAGCAGAGTACAGAGACTGGCTCTTTGGATGGTAGTTGCCGAGATCTTTTGAATTCTTCCATTACCAGCACCACCAGCACTCTTGTACCTGGCATGCTTGAAGAAGAGGATGATGAAGATGAAGAGGAGGAGGAAGATTATACTCATGAACCCATATCTGTAGAAGTACAGCTCAATAGTAGAATTGAGTCTTGGGTCTCAGAAACCCAGAGAACTATGGAAACCCTTCAGCTCGGAAAAACCCTTAATGGTTCTGAGGAAGACAATGTTGAGCAAAGTGGAGAAGAGGAAGCTGATGTGCCTGAGGCACTGGAGCCAGGGATGGAGGGCGAGGTGTGGACTACTGACCAGCAAACCAGTCCTGAGCAGCAGAAGCCCAGCAGCTCCAGCTTGATAAGCAACAAAGAGCACTCTGATTCTAATTAGACATCCCAAATATAAAACTCAGGAAATTTCAACTGTCTATCTTCAACTGTGTAAGGGTTGCAGCCATTACCTTTTATGCTTCATCTCAACATTTTGCACTGTCCATTATTTAATATATGTATTTAATTCCTGACAAAAATATTTTTGTAGCTTTTACTTGTTTTGTTATGATCTATAGCTTAGCATTTAATTAGCATCTAAGTGTCTTACTTTGAACTATGTGGAAAATTCAGATCTGTTTCAAGTAATTTGTAATTGGAAATAATGATTCAGAAAAGAAGACCAGGTTTTAAAGAAAATAAGTTTAAAACGCCTATTTAAAGTCTTTTTGAAAGCTAAAGATCAAGGTTCTAAGGACAGAAGCATTTACCAGTGTTTGCTTCAAGACTGCACCTCCTTCACTCTAATTTTTCGGACCAAAAAGTTGCTTAGGCTTCTTTAAAAAAGAACTGGGGGTAGAACCCGAAAACTAAATAAAAGGCTTAGGGTAACTAAGTATACAAAGTGTTTTATGTTTAAAAAATTAGTGCAACTTTTATTTGGTCCATAAATGCATACTGCAGAAGTCACTGGTCATTGTAACCAGTCAATGTTGGAATAGGCTGAAACAGAGCCTCCAAGACTTAGGCTAGCAATGGAGCCACTATGATAGATTAAAACTAGCTGGTCTCATTTGTGAAAAGTTAAGATGTCTAAAATAGTGAACAGCCACCCATCATAGAACTTTCCAGGTTCTGTCTTACATTTGCTTCCTACTTACCTCAGGAATGCTCTTATACATAGACTTATTTACATAAAGCTAGGCACATTTTGACAGGTGAATAACTAACTGATTGTATGACTGCCGCACTTACATGTAAACTATCCAGAAACAAAGTCTTATACTGGTGTGTGTTCTTGCATGCTTCTGGTTCTGGACCCTCTTGATTTGAGGTATGGATTTAATTGGGTATCCAAACTTGTCCTGAGTGCAAAACCATTTCACCTTTTTAAAAAGTACATGTTTTGCACCTAGCCTTGAGCACCTTCCACATAGCAATGATCACAGTTACTGTCAGAAGGTCAGGGAAAGGAACTTATAATGTGTATCCTGATAATCAAGACTTAGACAAGGAAGTTTTAGAAGAAAAGAGAAAGTTGTTCTAATTGTGCTGAAACTATTAGGTGATTTAGAGTGTACAGATTTATGTAGGTATTCTCTATTCACTATTGTTTATCTCTACCCGTCTCTAGGAATGTGTATACCTGCTTTGGAGACATTCAACTTACTAAGCTAAATGTTTTGTTTGCTAGTCTATTACCACATGGATTTTAGTGACCTTTACAAGTTTGTGTAATAGTGAGAGAATGACAGGTTATCTATTTATCTGTCTTCCATCCAACTCCCCTCCAAACCCAGCTGGCCAATGCACGTGGGTGCGCACACACACGTTTGTGTGCCAGCTTTTCACTTACAAGCTCCCATTAACAGGCACAAAACGAAGAAGGGAGAGGTATTTTCCCTACTCTGGTTATATGGGGCAGGGCTTTGCCTCATAGAGGCAGAAGAGAGGAATTGGGCAGATTCTTTACTGAACTCATTGGGATTACTGTGCTGGTTTTGATGTTTTATAATGCTGGCATTTAATTGCTGGAGCGACTAGATTCTTGGTTGATGATGTAGTATTTGTGAATTGTGAAAGTTTAGGAGCACTGCTGTGTAGAAAATGTTCATCTATCACCTTTATTATTGTGTTAAAAGGGGACATTATTTATTATACTGTCCTGTCTAAACTGTTCTTCAGTATAGACTTCCTAGGCACTTATGATCTAGTACTTAAAGGAACACAGCATGTAAGGAATGAAGCCTCTGAAATAGAAATTTTGGATTTATACATGGCAGATCTTACTGTCTCTATATGTTTGGAAGTGTTTGTTGGTTTAAAGAAATGATAGAGGTTTTGAACTACTGATGATCTTTAAAAGTGAATTTTAAAACTTTTCCTACTTTTTTATGGTGTAAATTTTCTTTCTTGATGTCAGTAATTCAGATAACTCTTGACCTTGAGGTAATGGCTTTTCACAGGTTTCTTATGTGTTGTATCTCTTCTGAACATGAGTCATCATTTTAGATTTTTGACATTTGTATCAAAAGAGAAGTTGAGGAAATCTTCAAAACACCAGTAACTTTTAATTTTGCTACAGACTTCAGAAGTGTCCATTTATATGTTCGATAAATGTTCTTGTGTTGCAGTACCTCTTCTGCCAGCAAATCCAAGGGACCATGGCCTTTTTTATATGAGACAGGCCACCTCTAGAGGACAACTCAAGATTTAGTAAAAGGAAATGCTATGTTGAGAGGATGCCTAGATAAGTATTAATAATATATTTATAGCTTGTTTCCTTTAAATAAATTTTGGGATTTGTGTATATTGAATTACAGGCTTTGGAGGAGTTATGAAAATTTATAGTTTTCTTTTATTTTGAAGTGGGCATGTTTGATTCTTTGGAGACCTAGAAAGAGATCCATTGGTAAGAGTAAGGGTTCATTACCATAAGGAATAAAAACCATAGTGATTTTTTTCTTAGTGTATAAAGGTTGTTTTACTGGCAATAATTAATAATAGATTTCTATTTCAGTACATAAGTATATTAATTACAATATGAATTATACTCCCAAAATTAGATTCCTGCATCAGTAGGTTTGTTTGCTGTGAAGATTACTTCTCAAAAGACAAATGTTCATATTAGCTTAATTTTGGGTTTAAATATGTTTGTAAATGATGTAATATATTTCTTTTGACTAAACATGGAAAAATAATGTGTGTTATACATTGGGAAGTTTTTACAGGCTTTGACTGGAGGCCATTTTTGCAGAGATGGTATTTTATATGCTTCCAGTATTTAGAAAAGAATTAGTCAAAAGGAATTCACATAGTTTAAATATTGAGAAATTAATATCCAAATAATGTACTTGTTTGATTTCCTAATAAGCTGGGGGAGGAGGGTGGGGTGGGAATTGAAATGTGTAAATGAGTAGTGAACTCTACATTCATTTTCAATTCTTTAACATAAAACTGTTAAATCTTAACATATTGTTACTTTAATATATGTATAAAGAAGTATTCCTGTTTGTAAAGCTGCTGTTTGCTTTAAAAAAAAAAACCCTTGTCATGTAAGTTTTTTCTGTATGTTGTGCCAACAGATTAGAACATTAATCCATTTTAAAACTTATTGTTTTTTGATTTTAAAAATTTCTTGTGAAATTATTTACAGACATCCTCTTCCCTTCTAGCCTTTATATTTATCATGGAATAAACTAAACTGTTTGTCTAATCTGAAATCTGAATTCTAATTAATGATGAAAAGTTAAACTTTGTTGGCATATCACACCTTAAAAGTATTTGTATGATTTTGTAATTTAATTTCTAAGTATACCACATGAATTTATAATTTAATGTCAATTGTAATGCTGTAATAAAAACTAGCAAAATTAGTGTGTTATAACATGAAGGGATTTTCATCTTGTTCTGCTGTATGAAGGATAATTGTTATATCACATTTGGGGGGTAATAACAGCTTTTTTGCACTATGTAAATACTAGTGGGGATTCTTCTGTACTAATAAAATAATTATTGAAATTAAGGCTGTCATTTCAGAATAAATAACTAAGGAATTCATGCCTTGCCCAACATATAAGATAGAGAAAAAAAGCCGGGCTCAGTGGCTCAGCCTGTAATCCCGCGCTTTGGGAGGCTGAGTGAGTGGATTGCCTGAGCCCGCGGGTTCGAGACCTGCCTGGGCAACTTGGCAAGACCTCATCTCCACAATAAATCAAAAATTAGCCGGGTGTGGTAGCGCGCGCCTGTAGTTCCAGCTACTTGGAAGGCTGAGGCAGAAGGATCGCCAGAGCCCAGCAGGTCGAGGCTGCGGGCCACTGCACTCCAGGCTAGGTGGCAGAGTGAGACTCCAACTCAAAAAAAAAAAAAAGATAGAGAAAAAAGTCCAGCCCTTACTTAGTATTACTCAGTGCTTACTTGGGTTTGCCAAAGAGACTGTAAAATCTTCAGGAGTTATTAACAAAAATCTTCATCTGGGATGGTTGGAGTCATCTGTGGCATGGACCCCAGCCTCTAACCAGAGCCCATCCTGGTGTTAGAAGACTGCTATGGGTTCCATTTTCTTTGCATACCCCTTCCTCAGGCACTTGTCTAAGCCATTTCATTTAATCTTCAGAGCAACCCTATGAGGTAGATTCTGTTACTGTTTGTCATTTTTCCTTTTTTTTTTTTTTTCAGTTGGAGTCTTACTCTGTCGCCCAGACTGGAGTACAGTGGCATGCTTCCAGCCACCGCAGCCTCGACCTGGGCTCTGGCGATCCTTCCGCCTCAGCCTTCCAAATAGCTGGAACTACAGGCACATGCTACCACGCCAGGCTAATTTTTTAAGATTTATTGTAGAGATGAGGTCTCGCCAAGTTGCCGAGGCAGGTCTTGAACCCGCAGGCTCAGGCAGTCTACTCTCCTCGGCCTCCCAAAGTGCTGGGATTACAGGCTGAGCCACCGAGCCCGGCCACTGTTTGTCACTTTTCAGGTGATGAAAGAGGGAAGTATTAAGTGACTTGCCCAAGATCCCACAGCTGGTAAGTGGCAGAACTGGGATTCAAACTCAGTGCCTTTCCAAAGACCATGCTCGTAATTACTATACTTTGTTTTGTCTTAGCATAGAGTGCTCAGGTTGTGCAAACCAAGCGTGTCCTTCACCTTCTTCAGGTATTGTCTGAAATGTGAAATGTGAGGGCTGATTTGATGGCTTTAGACTGAATTTATTGGGCCTCATCTGATCACTCCCCACAAGCAGTCCCTTGTCACTATTCACAATGAAATATGGGGAATCTGAAAAGAGTGAACTCATGTTAGAAAATATTTAAATACTAATTTTTCTAATGAAAATTAGTTATTTTTTGGTTATTAGAAAGAGAAAGGAGATGCCTCATCGTTGTATCAGATACTTTTTTTCTTAACCAGTGCTTGTTATCACTCCTTGTAGTTCTTTTCTCAGTAATGATCCGGTTCTTCTCCTAACTGACCAGAAGAGGGTGTGCATGGCACCTGAAAACAGTCAAAGCTACCATGGAATATTAATAATTTTTTAAAGCGAGGAGAGAGAGGGCAGGGAAGTAACCTGAACTGTAGTCCTTGCCATTAAAGTTGCTTAGTTCTGAGTCTAAGCTCAAAACTCGAGAACTGTGCCCACAGGCCTCATTTCATTTTAGAAAAAACATCATCAAAAGACGCGTAGACCACATGTTGAGTAGCTGTCGTGTGAAATTTTTAAGTTAGCAGTTAGCAGTTCAATCAATACTTTGGGCTTGACGTAGTGTCTTCTGTTCCATGAAATATGACACCTGGCTTATTACATGTCAGGTGTCAGTGGCAGCCTTGTGGAATGCAGGGGCAGAGGTTATTCCAAGGAAACTCCCAAAATGCAGGGTTTGGAGAATTGGGAGATGTTTCCGTTCTGGACCCAATCTCCATCCCTGTATTCCTCTCCATCCTACTCCTCCCATCTTGACACTGAGTAATTATTTGACAGCCCTGTGGCAAGCAAAGCAACATTGACTCTTGCAAAAATGGGTTTGGTAATTATGTAGCTATAACCTGGCTGTGTCTGTGTCTGAGATTCCTCTGGAAGCAGAGGGTTGGAGCAAGGAAGGAGGTGAACTGCGTGAACTTTGGAGCTCCAAGTTGAACATGATGTTCTTTGCCCAGTTGCTGAGGAGCCACAGAATCAAACTGTGACTTGGTGAGCTATGGTTTTGGAAGCTGGAGTGGGATAGGTTTCTGTGGAAGGAAAGAGTGCTCCATCTGGCCATGGTATTGAATTACCCAGAGAAAACAGGTAGTAACAGGCGCAGCCTTCCCCTGGTGGGACTCTGACTTGAGCCAGTGTCGGTTGCATCTTTATCTACCAGGGGATGAATGATATGAGTAAAAGTGGTTTTTATTCTCTACTACTTAAGTGTGCAGATTTTCCAGGTAATTATTTTCACGCTTTACTTCTCAGTCTTTTTTCTTTTTTTTTCTTTTTTAGTTGG
>CAUYQG010180016.1:0-15484 GCA_963574415.1 Tarsius wallacei | reverse complement strand
ACTTGGCGAGACCTCATTTCTACAATAAATCAAAAAATTAGCCAGGCGTGGTAGCGTGTGCCTGTAGTTCCAGCTATTTGGAAGGCTGAGGCAGAAGGATCACCGGAGCCCAGCAGGTCGAGGCTGCAGTGGCTGGGAGCGGCCACTGCACTCCAGTCTGGGCGACAGGGTGAGACTCCAACTCAAAAAAAAAAAAAAAAAAAAAATTCACTTTAAAAATTCTGAATTCAGAATCTAGAAGCCTGAATTCTAACATTGGCTCTCTCACTGAGCTGTCTAGTCCTCGGCCTCAATTCTCTCTTTCCTCCCTCCCACCCTTCAAGACCCAGCAGCAATCTTTCCTCCCAAAAGACCTGTATCAACTCTTCTCTGACAGAATTATATATTTCTTTGTGATTCCACTGCCTTATATGCTAATGTCTCTTCATTCAGTCATTTATTCTACCAATATTCACTGAGGTTCTACCATTACCAATCACACTGCTAGGAATTTGTTTTATAAAGGTCAGCAAAACAGACTCTGCCTTCAGTTTAGTGGGCAATCAGAATCTATGATAAATACTGTGAAGAAAAAGAATCAAATAACCAAAGAATCTACCCTAGTTTGAAGAATGAGGGAAGGCTTTTCAAGGAACATAGAAACAATTTGAGAAGGAAGGCAGTAGGGAGATTTCAAAAATTCAAAGCAAAGGCCAAAAAGGCAGGTATACAAAAATGTGAGAGAATGTCAAGAATCAACATAAGCAGGGGCCAGATCAAGCCAAACTGAGACACTTATCACACAATTAGCATTTGTCTACTTGTAGGTCTACTCTACTCGACTGGGCATTTAGAGGACAGAAGCTAAATCATCAGGATCAATACAACTAGATAACCAGCACCCACTCCCCACATCTGACTGACTGGGTATGTTTCCCCTTTACCCACACTGTACCATGTTTTGCTCAAAGATTATGAGAAAAAATCTTTCCCTCATATGTGATTAGTCAATGCTATGCCTAGCACAGTGATGAACCCAAAACCAGCACTCAGAATTAAATATTTGGTGAATAAATAAGTAAATATTTAATTAAAAATCTCATAGTATGCAAAACTGCACCTAAAAAATGCCTCTTGTTTGAATAACTAACAATCAGGTAGCAATATAAATACCTCCACAGAATCCATCAGACCTTGCAAGAGGAGTTTCTGGTGAGGAAAATCTCCATCCCCGACTGGAAAATATCCCAGTGTTTGAATTGCTCGTTCTTTCATCTGGAAGAACACAGAAGTTTTTTTATTTTAAACAAAGTATATAACAGCTTTACCCCAAAAGAGTTTTTCCAAAATGAGATGAAAGAAAGGGCAGCCTGCCTAACTCATACACCAATGCGTATGTTTTTATAAAAGCTGTTCAATTTTACAGTAGCTTGCCTGTAAGACATTAAAGATAGAAACACATAAACCCGGCCAGGTACGGTGGCTCACATATGTAATCTCAGCACTTTGGGAGGCCAAGGTAGGAGGACTGCTCAAGCCCAAGGCAACATAGCGAGACCTCACCTCCACAAAAAAAAAAAAAAATTAGCCGGGCATAGTGGCATGTGCCTGTAATCCAAGCTACTTGGAAAGTTGACGTGGGAGGATTGCCTGCCAGAAAGTCAAGGCTGCAGTGAGCCATGATTATGCCACTGTACTCCAGCCTGGGTGACAGAGTAAGACCCTGACTCAGAGAGACAGAGAGAGACATATAAACCTGAGTCTATTAAGGATCCATATAAAAGAAAAAAGAAGAAAGTCTTTAACTAGGATTATTATCTTTCAAACTGTAATGATTAAAAATGTGGATTCTGGGTCTAGAGGACCTAAGACCAAACCACATCTCAATCATTTCAGTGGGTTGTACAGGTATATGACCTTAAGCAAGTTTCTCTGCCTCTCTAGGACTGTTTTCTCATGTTATCTTATACAGAAATGACAAATGTGCCTACTTCACTAGACTTTTTTTGGAAGAGTCAATTAATTAATACATGGAAAGTGCTTAGCATACTCCCTAGCACATTACAAATGCTTGCCAATTATTGGCATTGATTAGTTAATAACAGCTAATAAAAACAATACTGTGTGATCTTCCCAGAAAGTTTTAAATGGTAGTTAGACTAAGAATAAGATTATATCTATTAAACTTGTAGTGAACTACTTCTGCTCACTAAATCATAACCCAACTATGATGTGCTTTGATCACAAAGAAGGTTTTGAAGTCTAGAAAATACTTATCTAAAACTAAAAAACTATAAATGTCCTTTCCCTCAGATTATTCATACTTCTTACTAATGCCCAGACTTCTTTAAAACCAAACTGGCTTTAGAAAAAGGTTAGCATTTAGATTTTATCTAAAATTATAAAAATCATAAGACTTTTGTAATTCATTTTATTATCCACCTTTAGCATGACAAAAGATGTTTTGATAATTTTAATATTTCACTCAAATCCTATTTTTTTTGAGAAAGCAGAATTTATTGGGAAGACGGAAAAGCTCCCACAGTGGGAAGGGACCCAAGGGGGCTGCCCTTCACTCAAATCTTAATAGGTAAAGGCCTAAATTGGAATTAATGGGTCAAAAGATGCACACAAAGCCAGACCCAGTGGCTCACGCCTGTAATCCCAGCACTTCAGGAGGTGGAGATGAGAGGATCGCCTGAGTCCAGGGGTTTACAAGAAGCGTGGGCAACATGGTGAGGCCTCATCTCTACAGTAAGTCAAAAAGTCGAAAAATTAGCTGAGTGTGGTGGCATGCACCTGTAGTTCCAGCTACTTGGAAGGCTGAGGGCAATGATCGCCTGAGCTCAGCAGGTCAAGGCTGCGGTGGCCATGATCATGCCACTGTACTCCAGCCTGGGCAACAGAATGAGACTCCAACTCAAATACATAAATAAAATTTCTTTTAAAGAAAAAAGATGCACACACTAAGGTTGTACATGGATAATCCCTAAGTAAACATTTAGATTTTTTCCTTTATCATTCTTTTTTACATTAAATCCTTCATTCAGCTGCAAAGTCATCTAGCCACATTACAATTTCATCTTGCTCATTTATGAATAGGAAGACAGAAGTCCAGAAGGGAAGGAAAAAAATAAAAAGACTTGCCTTATTTGTTTCTTTACTGGAAGGTATTCTATTTAGTAAACTTTCTACAAGATGCAATTTGGTAAAGCCAGATCCCTCACTGGGGATTGGGAGTGGACCATTCCTGCCAATTTCACCCAGGGCTGTACAAGCAGCAATTGCCAGAAGGGGTGATGTACTGTCCAAAAACGAGCCTGTAAGCATATTTAAACAAAAAGAGAAAAACAAACTATTATCACTGTGTCCCAAAGCAACCAGTAATGTACTCAAGATTTTTTTTAAGTCAGCAAAATAAAATCTACAATATCTCCTAGCTGACAATTTGTTAACATTTATTCAGCAGAAAACAACAAGGCAACAGCACATAGAGAGGTGTTCTTTCTGAATGTATAATTTTTTTTATAACAGAATCATCTCTATAATATGAAAATATGTAGAAAATAGAGTACTTTCATTGTCATTAAAAACATATAATTTACTTAGCATCAGTAAGTTTTTGCGAAAAAGCTTGTGCCTTTAAAGTACAATGCTGTAAAAAGATGTTGAAATGCTCCTCTGTCAAATGATCATAGGGTAAGAAAAGAAGAAAAAAAAGAAATTGAAATGCCACATTAAAAGTTACAATTCAGGGCAACCCCTTCAGGTCCCCTTCCACTGCGGGAGCTTTTCTGTCTCCTTAATAAATCCTGCTTTAAAAAAAAAAGTTACAATTCAGGCCAGTGTGGAAGCTTATGCTTATAATCCAAGCACTTTGGGAGGCCAAAGCAGGATGACTGCTTGAACCTAGGTGTTTGAGACCAGCCTAGGCAACGTAGCAAGACACTGTCTCTACAAAAAAATTTTTAAATTCCCCCATGTGGTGGTGCATGCCTGTGGTCTCAGCTACTCAGGGGGCTGAAGGGGAAAGATCGCCTGAGCCCATAAGGTTGAGGCTGCTGTAAGTCATGATTGTGTCACTGCATTTCAGCCTGGGAAATACAGTAAGAAGACACTGACTCAAAAATAAATAAATAGCACAATTCAAAAATTGAGGCCGGGTTCAGTGGCTCATACCTATAATCCCAGCACTCTGGGAAACCAAGGCAGAAGGATCCCTTGAGGACAGGAGTTTGAGACAAACCTGGGCAACAAAGAGAGACCTCATCTCTACAAAATATCAAAAAATTAGACAAACATGGTGGTACACGCTATAGTCCAGCTACTTGAGAGGCTGAGGCAGAAGCCCAGGAGGTCAAGGCTGCAGTGAGCTGTGATTGTACCACAGCACTATAGTCTTAGTGACAGAGAGAGACTCCGCCTCAACAGCAACATCTGAGTCAACATAAAGACATTAATTACCTATTGTTTCTGTGGCACTCCGAATTAGTTCCTCTTGTTCAGGGAGGAAATCAGCATTTCTTTCCAGGTCTTGTTGCTCTGCCATTCTTGTTTGCTTTTTGGCCAAATATCTTCCCACTGTAAATCCCAGTGCAAGCAAGGATCCATGCTGTATCTCTGGGCTCTGAATTTAACAAAACAATAGCATATGTCTGGTTCTCTCTTACATGTGCAATAGTACATTGAAATAGCTATATGTCTATTAGACTATCTCTCTAATACAACACAAGGCTAAAGAATTAAGTGATTGTTTGAGGTTCTACTGGATACTAATGAATCAAGCTAAGGGAACAAGAGAAACCTGAGTTTCTAACAGAGAATTTTGAGAAGTTAAGCCGAGTCTTGATTCACTTCAAGATGTACATTCTCTAATCCCACACTCACTCTAACCCTGGGGTGAAGCTCCTATAGCATCCATGCTTTCTTCGAGCTTACAGCAGCACTTACATAACAACAATATCATAATTTTCAAGTACAATATCTCCCTATTACCAAAATACAATGAACAGATCCTATTTCCAATTATTAAAACCTCCAAACACAATGTAGCCAATAAACTATTTCAAAACAAAGTTTTTTCATAGGCACAATGATAAGCAGCAGTAGATGGGAAAGGAGCTAACAACTCTCTTCAATATGAAGCAGGCTCTACCCTGCTTAGCTTCCAAGATCAGAAGAGATCAGCCGTGCTCAAGGTGATATGGCTGTAGGCTCTATGGCTGTAGGCTCTTGACCACCATGCAGCACTAGGGATTCTCACGTATTTACTCACCACTGTATTATTAGCACCTAAAACAGTGTTTATCAAACACTCATATCTGTTCAATGAACTCACTGAATCAATGTATGATTTAAGTATACTCTTTCAAATCATAAAAGCAAGAAATTTGTAAGTTCATTTTTACAAATGAGAACATAAAAACGAAAAACAGGCTGCATCCTTTTGTAAAACTCTATCTCCCACAAAAAAGAATGAAGACAAAACTAATAACATACGTGATTGTCTTTTGTAGTCTTTATAAGCTGTTCTATCATTGACTTCAACTCATTTCCCGACACTGTTGATACCACCACAGAATAAAACAATGCAGCTAGTTCACGCATTTCCTCTTTACTGCTATTCATCAGACTCTGAGCAGTGCAGAAACATAAATATATACATGATATATAACCATTTTTCCTGTGGACAACATCTAATGATTAAAATTAAAAGAATAAATGATATATTATAATGTTCAATCTATCAATATCCATGAGAAAAAAAAATACAAGCTATTATTTCAAAACAAAATGAAAGCTGAATTACATACCAAAATCTTAGATGCATTTTAATCAAAGATACACAAGTACAAAACAGGTAAAATTAACACAGATGAACTAAAACAGAGGTCAGCAAACTTTTCTGTAAAGGGCCAAATAGGTTTTGTGGTTTGGTTTCTGTTACAACTATACCATTCTAACAGTGCAAAAGCAACCACAGACAACATATAACAAACAGGTATCACTATTCTCCAATAAAATAATGTGATCACTAAAATTTTCACATGTTGGTTTGTCAAGGGTGAGAGAGGAAAGAGTAAAAAGTTGGGGGCATGTGGGTAGGTAGGAGGCAGTATGGAAAGGAGTTTAACATACTTCTTATTTAAACTGTACAAATCTATTGCCTTTAAAAAAAAGTCTAAAACAAAAAAGGAATTATTTTTTACTCAAATAACTCTCAATTCATCTCCTATTCTATAATATAATGATACATTATAATGTTCAATCTATCAATATCCATGAGGAAAAAAAAATACAAATGGCTAATGAGATATATTGATCTACATGCTTCCCAGTACGTGTTCGAGGATGGAGTTTTCAAAGTGACCTGAAGGTCACAGGAACACTGTAGGAAAAATAAATCATGAGGTTAAAGTTTAAGATATATAGACTCAAAGAAAAATATACATGCTTAGAACATACCTTTATCCACTCTGTTTTGTCTACAAATTTGGTGGCCAGTTTTTCTGGATACACTGACACAGCTTCCAACAGACAGTACATGACTGGCAAACCTAAATAAGAATTCAAAACCATTTTAAGTTTCAAGAAAAGCGATAAACATACAGGGATGGATCACTTAATTCCTTTAAAGTATAAGGCTATTGCTTTAGATTGCATGCCTCCAGTTCCACAAAAAAAATGTACCCAATCTAAATATAGCATGGAATTCAATACAGCAAATCTACGGGTTAGTTATCTATAAATAGGGATAGCCTGTTCTTCACACCCACTTCCAAAGTAAAAATGTATTAACTACTGTTAGTGTTTCTTTCTGAAAAGAGAACCAGTGTACCAAAAAATGAATCAGATATGTGCATATTCAGTTACAGAAGTGAAGAGAGAGAGAGAATAATTTTGTTATAAATTTTTAGTCAAGTTTAGGCTAGGCGAAGCGGCTCACACCTGCAATCCCAGCACTTTGGGAGGCCAAGGCAAGCCTGCCTAAGCCCAGGGGTTCAAGACCAGCATGGGCAATTTGGCGAGACCGCATCACACAGTAAATCAAAAAATTAGCCAGGCATGGTTGCACACGCCTGTAGTTCCAGCTACTTGGAAGAATGAGGCAGAAAGATCATCTGAGCCCAGCAGGTAGAGGTGGTGATAGCCATGAGCATGCTACTGCACTACAGCCTGGGCAACAGAGTGAGACTCTGACTCAAAAACAAAAAATTTTAGCCAAGTTTAAAATTAGATTTTTGCTTAAGTGTTTTAGCATCACGACTTCCTACCTCCAACACCTGCTAACAGCTGCTGAAGCAGGCCAATGTAGATCTGCACAGGGTTAGTTTCTCCACTCTTGTTAGAAGATGATGTTGGCTGGCCACCTGACATTAAAGTCCGTATGTAGCGTCCAATGGCTGGTGCGTGATCCTGCATATCAGCCAGACTCTGAGAAGTGGGCACTACCCCCGCGCTGTGCGCTAGGCACATGCGCAAGTATAGCACTATCTAAAAACAGAAGGGAGAGGAAGACCAGATAAGCTTCTCAAAAAGTAAGTGTGGGAAGGTATTCTTCAAAGTGACAATTTCCAGTTTTGATTCTCCCACCTTCCTTCATAAAGCTATTCCAATCCTCATGGAAGCCAAAAAACATGGCTCAGTATGTTAACTAAATTATCATAATGGAGCACAATTTATATAACAAGCTTTATTCAAAGAGTGTTTTTTTAATGAAGTTTAATGGAATTCAAATACAAAGTCAACTTTTAAAATCTAAAAATTACAATGAAAATCATTGTTTTTGTAAAGCCATTCATACACATGCACACATATGTGCATAACTAGGAAGAAATCTGGGGCAAATGGCCTATTCCTGTAGAATTCCAGCTGTGGTTAATCTCCACCAACACAAGAATTTGAGAAAATGGGTTCAAATCATCTATAGAATAGATATGACACCATAGAAACATCTGATATAAAATGGCTAATGCTGGGTGTGGTGGCTCACGTCTGTAATCCCAGCACTTTGGGAGGCCAAGGTGAGAGGATTGCCAGAGCTCAAAGGTTCAAGACCAGCCTGGGCAAATTGGCGAGGCCTTCTCTCTCCCTATTTAGCTGTATTTCCAGTCAAGGTGGACAGATCGCCTGAGCCATACAGGTCAAGGCTGTGGTAGCTGTGAGTCTGCCACTGCATTCCAGCCTAAGCAACAAAGTGAGACTCCAACTCAAAAAACAAACAAACAACAACAAAAAAAACCCAGCCTAATAAAGTTCCAAAAGCATTTTCCTTGATAGTTATACAACAGGCAGTAATTCATTGTGAGTATTTTTAGAACTCTGAACAAAATTACCTTTTGTAATTTAATAAGTGCAAGTCAATGATTTAAAAAACAGAACTTCCCTTAGTGAGTGTGATAAATTAATCCTCTCCAACCTTCAAAATTAAATAGCCCTGAAGATCTCAATATGTTGGCTTTATACCCAAAAATAACATTCTGCAAAATCCCAACAATATCACTATAGGCATCCAGTTCTTTCACAAAAAAGAATCTCACTGAGATAAATATATTTATAGAGTCTACTATGAATGTAAATAATACCAAATATCGATTTTTTAAAATAAACAACCTGGTAAAGAACAATGACACCACAATATGAGTTTACCTAGAACACAAAAAATGACGGATACCTCTTGGGATGTGGCATTATCTTACATAACCTTCACCAAAAAAAAAAAAAAAAAAAGAAAAAGAAATATATGAAAATCCTACCTCTCCAAAGGCTGCTGGGTTAAATGGAAGAACAGTGGTCCCAGTCATGTACTTCACTGGAGTTTTCATTCGATGGGAAGCCTAAGTTTAAAAAACACCAAACAAATTACTAAAAACAAAAAAGAGGGGGGCATTCACACATCCTTCCTCAACTCAAAACAACTGTATATCTTAGCTACATGTCCAAGTTTTGCTTCTATTTCTAATCAAAACATTTCCTATTAATTATGCATGTCCCTAAATGACAGGTGTGTTGGCCTTTATCCCCCAAGTTAATACTGGCTTATTTAAAAAGAATAAACCTATTCTAGACATCTATTGACATGCCACTCCAGGCCATTGCAAGCTCGTTATTTTCATTAATAATGTGGATAGGGCATCGGGCATGGTGGCTCATGCCTGTAATCCCAGCACTTTGGGACACAGAGGCAAGAGGACTGACAGGGCCCATGGGCTCGAGACCAGTCCGGGAAACTTGACAAGACCTCGTCTCTACAATAAATCAAAAAATTAGCTGGGCATAGTGGCACACACCTGTAATTCTAGCTACTTAGAAGGCTGAAGCAGAGGATCACCTGAGTCCAGCAGGTCGAGGCTGCAGTGGCCGTCAGTGTGCCACTGTACTCCGGCCTGGGTGGCAGAGTAAGACACTGACTCAAAAATAAAATAAAATAAAATAATGCAGATAGGGGACACACCAAAGACCATTCAGGTATGTATCCCCCAAATTGCTAAAAAAATAATAATAATAATTTTAAAATAATAATGGAGGTAGGAGAAAAATATAAGCACAATCTTCTGACCACAGATATGACTATGCTATGGAAAACAGAATCATGACTCTTCCATACTGACCTCCAACTCCCTTAAGGTGCCTTACCTAGCAAAAAGCTAGGACCACCAGTAGATGTGAAAGGCCGGAATGTGGAAGGTACCCCCCAGCAAGTTCAAGAAAATATTGATGTAAAAAATGGGACAGAGTCTGCCGGGCACGGTGGCTCACGCCTGTAATCCCAGCACTTTGGGAGGCCGAGGTAAGAGGTCTGCCTGAGCCCATGGGTTTGAGGCCAGACTGGGCAACTTGGCGAGACCTCCTCTCTACAATAAATATAAAAATTAGCCAGGTGTGGTGGCGCATGCCTGTAGTTCCAGCTGCTTGGAAGGCTGAGGCGGAAGGATCACCTGAGCCCAGCGGTACAAGACTGCGGTGGCCGTGAGCATGCTGCTGCACTCCAGCCTAGGTGACAAGAGTGAGACTCCAACTCAAAAAAAATAGTGAGACAGAGTCAAGGCTGAGTCACTATTGTCAATATGCTGATCTACCAGTAGAAAACACTGGGCAAAAGCAGAGGCTTGCAAAAGCAGAGGGGATATTCTCTTATGATCATGATAGGAAAAACTCGAACTGCTCCCTGAAGCATTCTTAAATGTACGGTACCCTGAAGAGTACCCCTAGCTGGCATGGTGGCTCATGCTTGCAATCCCAGCACTTTGGAAGGCAGAGATAAGAAGAATGCCTGAGCCCAAGGGTTCAAGACCAGCACGGGCAACTTGGCGAGATTTCATCTCTACAGTAAATATAAAAATTAGCCAGGTACAGTAGTGTATGCCTATAGTTTCAGCTCTTTGGAAGGCTGAGGCAGAAGGATCGCCTGAGCACAGTGGGTCGAGGATATAGTAGCTGTGAGTGTGCCACTGCACTCCAGCCTGGGCAACTGAATGAGACTCTGACTCAAAAAACAACAAAAAAAAGTGTTAGAAGGTGTATTTTTAAGCATGTCATACTAAAGAAAAAAATTTTAAATACAGCCAAAATGTTGCCAAGCAGGAAAGAAACTGTAAGTAAAACAGTTCAATTACATTAAGAATTATGTTTTGCTCCTCATTTTGTACCTCCCTCTAATTATAAATATTAATATTGCTAAGAACTTTACTAATTTAACATTTAGTGATTACATTTGTAACTTAAAAAATAGATTTTTTTCATCATCCATTATATAATTCAAACTAATTATTTGATATAAAACGCCATACCTTTTCTTGGATATAATATACCATTTCTGGGAAAGAAGGCATCTGCTCAGAAACACTTTCTTTTCTGTTTCTACCTGGAAGACACCTTAATACTCGTTGGGCTTCTCCATGAACTTCTTCTCGTCTTTCAGAGACAAATAAGAATAAAAAATAAATTTCACCAATTGGAAAATTACCACTTCGAGAATAAGATAAATATTTAGCAGCTAGAATTCTGAGAAAATGTCTTAAATATATTCTTGGCTATATAAGCAGAGTCAATGAAATACATCATAAGAAATTACTTCTTTTTAGAAATTTCATGAGGTCTGGAGAATCATCTGGCTTGCATCTTTGAATTTTACTCACAGAAAAAAACAAGACAGGATACTGCAATCCACTATGCAAATATCTATGTGTATGCTTCTCTTTGTTAGAGGTGTATTATAAACAACTATAAAACACATGCTTTAAAATTCAGTGACTGTCCAGTGGTCTATACACTCCACCTGAACTCTTATATCTCTTTGTACTGTGCAGCTACAATACTGTACAATTGGTAAATGATAAGTGACACTAATATGTGAGAATGTAAAACTCGGACAACCCCCTTGGGTCCTCTCCCACTGTGGGAGCTTTTCTGTCCTCTCAATAAATCCTGCTTTCTCAAAAAAAAAAAAAAAGTAAGTCCAGCTAATTTCAGACCATGTAGAGACTGACCTCAGCAATAATCTTATTTAGATACCATATAAAGGGACTTTTAAGTTCTTAATTGCCTCTAAATTGTATCTTGTTTTCTAAACAACAAAGAGCTGGAAAAAATAATTAATTAATTAATTAAAAAACCCTCAAGTTGCCAGAGGATTTTCATTTGACCTAAACAGTTTTAACTAAAGAAGGAACACTTGAGCTAGTTATGCTTTGGTTTTAATTTTTTTTAAATAAAAATAATTTTGAACATGTAGAGACAAGACACAATGATTAAGAGCTATGTTGGAAGTCCAACTCCCTGGACTTAAATCCTGGCTTTAACATGAACTGCCATCTTGGCCACCAGGCCCTGGTACAACTAGCCTGTGGTTGGAAAACCAACAGAAAAAAATGAAACACAGCATTGCACTAAAGTGAAGATTAACAAACCAAAGCCACTTTAACCAAATCTAAATGAATTATATGAAAAGAAAAAGCCAAGATTAGAAAAGAGAAGTCAGGGCCTTGCAATAACCTATGACATCCAATTAAAATGCCAACCAAATAAATCACAGTAAAATATATATGATTTACAGGAAAACTATAAATGGCATAAGGGGCATACAGTTGGGCCAATTAAAATACTAAAACAGTCATCAAGAAGTTATCCATTTTCTAAAAATAGACCATAAAAGTTTATGGGCAAGGGTATTCAAATCATCAAAAGATACATAATTTTATTTAAACCATTCCTAAGTATGAATGAGGCTTTTCACCTTCTAAAGTAAGATTATCCCTCATACAAAAAAGAAAAATATATAAAGAGAATCTCATGGAAAGGATGCAAAAATTCTAAAGATTAAAGGCAGTAATGGTTTAGTATTATAAAATATATTACAGTGTTCCATGGATTTTAAGATGTCATTGGCTAAAAGATAACTGATTTGATAAGAATTGTTTTAATAGGCATGCATACACCTCATTATAAGTACATGACTTTTAAAGGCATGTCCCAATTTTAGAACTATTTAAATATTTTTTAAAATGCATCATATATTCTTGAAAATGCAGTAATACAATTCAAAGAAATAATATAAAATTATATGTACCTTATTTTAAAATCTTAGTATATTAGATATAAGATGATGGTCCATCATTTAATGAAATATTAAAATATGTAATGTCAAACCATCAACATTAGTCTTTTTTTCTCCTTACATTAGGGCTTATTTTTAGAGATGTAATTATATTACATACAATCATGTAATTTACTTTACTTACACTTGACCATTTATAAGCATTTTCTATATCAACTATATATCATACTTACATAGAACACATGTAACCAATAAACATTATATAGATGTAGATATACATACAATATATTATTATATAAATATATAGGTATATGGCTACAGGTTTATGTTATATCAGGGGTCACACTTTATTTAATCAATTGCTTCTAAATTTCATACATCAACATTGCAAACAACACAAATTTTAGTAATTTTTACAAAAATTTAAAATCCAAATTCAAATGAACACCTTTTGGAACTTACGGATCTCCTGCAGCTAGTAGAAGCAAGTATCTGGAAGGTATATGATCTGAGGGAAACACCGTGCTGGCAAATTTCACAGCCACTTGTCGAACTTGAACTTCAGGCTATTTGACACATAAACACACACAGAACCACAGAGCCCCCCCCCCCCCAAAAAAATCAATTATCAACCACTTATCTAGTCAAGGTAAGTTATCCTAATTGTAAACAATTATAAATTTTAAGTTGAAATTTCAAATAATTCATGTTTAAATCAACCAAATCAAGACAAATCATTTGTTCAAGATCTTTAATTATGTTGTTTCAAAGTCTTTTGGACAGTGACATTACTTAGAGAGTACCTTTATGATTTAAGAGGTAAAGCAGAAAGACCCACAAAGACTGTAACTAGAGAATCTCTCTGTGTACATGTACATTCTCAGCCTAAACCTTGGGATCGGGGTACTATGACAGTTTTTGGTTACCATTTCTGCCTCCCAAATTCTCAAATTGTCCGTTACATGAGTTAAATTCACATATTTTGCAGGGAACACAAACAGAGCTTACTTGGAATCCCCATAACTTGGAAGCAAAATATCTCCAATGACCTCAGATTAGCTCTAATGTTAAAACTAACTCCAAAACAAAGTTTCAACTATATATTCAATTAACTTATTAACTTAGATTAATAATCTATGAATACAAAATTCAACCAGAAAAGCAGTTTTAGAATCTGCTAATCCTGAAGCTTTATTCTCATTTACCTTTCCCTGCTAGGACATTCATCCAACCACAAATGTAACATAAGTAAAATAAGAAAAACATTACAAAACATATACTGTTACATTCATTCTGGTATTCTTTCTATTTAGCAGTCCGTGAGCTATATTAAAGAGCAACAGTAATAAGGACTAGTTTAAATATGATTAGCCTAGAGTGTGGTTGTTTTAAATGTAATCTATAAAAAGAAATTAGCTGTGACTTGGTAAACAGTTACCAACAAGATTTAACCTGATACTGTAGAACCAGTATCTATAAGCAATTGTACAAACATCATACTTTCGTTTAAGTTTACCTAGGGAAAGATTCAAGTTTCTATTCTAATGAACTTCTACTTCCAAATAGGTTCAAATATGTTGGTTCATAATATATGACCATGAACTGTACACTGGACGCCAGGAGCACTTGACAATGACTCTCTATATAATAAGTTTTCTGAATGCTTATAATAGCACAGTATAACCCTGTCATATAACAGAAACCAGATGCCTTTCTGAACATTTAAAATTCTTTCAAAATAAATGTACTAAATGTCAGCCTAATTTCACTAGGATGCAATATATTAACCTCACCAGTATCTTTTGTCATTCCCTCTTCCAATCTCCCTCTCCTTCTACTCCTAGAAATGTAAGACAACTGACTAAAGAAATATATATTGTATATATTACATATATTACATATATCTACAGATACTCAAAATTCTCTTACAAACTCTCACGAAAACCAAATAAAAATGACTAGAGGAAGAAGAGCATGTATGATAGTATTGGCTCACTTCCTATATGCTTGTTTTGACATACGAAATTTGTCCTTCATTCCTTTTGCTTTTCTCTTACAATGTTACCTATAGGAATCTACCCACAATGGCTTGTAGTGCTCAGCTTTCAGTTATAAAAATAAAACAGTTTCAACTTGAAGGATACAGCATTAAGAATAGTTTTCCCACATGGATAGCTTTAAACATAACCATCACTATAAATACTACCACTCCTTCTACCCTAAAATCAAATTTCCATCATGAAGAATTAAAATCTACATATGACCTTTCAAGTGTGAACTTTCAAAGATGCAAATGTGCATTCACATATCCAATGATGTAAGTTACTTTACGTGTCTGGCATATATTGTCACACACGTGCATCCTCTACAAGTGGTTGTTTTATTTTTTTAATGTATTATTTGTGTTAAAAGTATTATAAAACCTATTATAGTACAGTACTAGATAGTCGATTGTGTTAGTTGGGTACCTAAGCTAACTTTGTTGGACTTACAAACAAATTGGACTTATGAACACGCTCTCAGAACAGAACTCATTCCTAGGTAGGAGACTTACTGTAAATCATAAATCAAAGTCCAAATGAAAGCAAATATTCCTCTTAATAATCAAAACAGTTAAGGAGAAAGTTCAAATTTTGCTCTTCAAAATGTAAAATGTAGCTGGGCTTGGTGGCTCAGCCTGTAATCCCACGCCTTGGGAGGCTGAGGTGAGTGGATTGCCTGAGCCCGCGGGTTCGAGACCCACCTGGGCAACTTGGCGAGACCTCATCTCTACTATAAATCAAAAAAATTAGCCAGGCGTGGTAGCGTGCGCCTGTAGTTCCAGCTACTTGGAAGGCTGAGGTGGAAGGATCGCCGGAGCCCAGCAGGTCGAGGCTGTGGTGGCCGGGAGCAGCCACTGCACTCCAGTCTGGGCGACAGAGTGAGACTCCAACTCAAAAAAAAAAAAAA
>CAUYQG010180014.1:42-16714 GCA_963574415.1 Tarsius wallacei | reverse complement strand
TAATACTGAGTGACCTCTCACAGAAACAAAGATCGGAGTATCACATGTTCTCACTCATATAGTGAACCTTGAACATCCAACATAATACTATAAGAAAATGACTGACAGTGGTGGGAAATTACGGGGAGGGGAGGGGAGGGGGAATGGGATTAATGATACTCAATATCTGTCTGGGGACGGGGAGACACCTCTTATCACCAAGGCTGTCTGAACGAAGCATATTTATATATCTAATCCTTAACTGTACCCCACAATACGATAATAAAAAATACTGATTAATTAAAAAAAGAAAAAAAAGAGTAGATTTTTATCTAAAATACTCTCATTTAAAAAAAAGGCCGATGGAGGAAAGCACATCGTATAAGGTGGTGTTCCACAGCTGCATCCTTATCTTCCAATATACCAAGATGTGTACATCACATATGTATAGATTTTTTGTTTTTCAATCAAGCATCAATTAAAAGAAAATAATGTGTTGCTAGATTGGAAACTATAGTGCCTTCTTGTTTATTGTAGACTATTTCAAATCAAAAGAAAATCATCTCGGGCCCATTCTATCTTTGACTTTCCTTCAAAAAGAATCAGTGCATTATGTTTCATATTTATTAATGTTAACGTTTGCTTTGTAAAAACACAATGTAAGTATTTAACAAATTGGGAAATAAAACTATTGAAAAAGTTAAAAAATAAGCACACATTTTATAGATAAGTAAACTGAGGCTCACTGAGTTCCCTAAATTCCCTAAGCAGTTAAAAAAAACAAGATTGCCAGGCTCGGTGGCGGCTCAGCCTGTAATCCCGCGGTTTGAGAGGCTGAGGTGAGGGAATTGCCTGAGCCCGCAGGTTCGAGACCCGCCTGGGCAACTTGGCGAGACCTCATCTCCACAATAAATGAAAAATTAGCCGGGCGTGGTAGCGCGCGCCTGTAGTTCCAGCTACTTGGAAGGCTAAGGCGGAAGGATCGCTGGAGCCCAGCAGGTCGAGGCTGCGGGGCCAGGAGCGACCACTGCACTCCAATCTGGGTGACAGAGTGAGACTCCAACTCAAAAAAAAGATTTAAATTCAATTATTTAACTCCAGCAAAGTGTGTTCTTTTTTTTTTCTGTGTTCTCTCTTCTATCTCTCTCTCTCTCTCTCTCTCTCTCTCTCTCCCTCTCTCTCCCTTCCTCCCTCCCTCTGTTTTATTTTAAGAATGTGGGATACAAGCCAGGTTTAGGTACATAAGTGGTCTATGTACAGGTGAAGTTTGGGCCTCCCACTTGTGCTCACTTCCAGTAGTTTAGGATCAGGTTCCTTAGTGATGCTAACCCTCCCCTCGCTGCCCCCAGCAGTGTCCTGCTACTGTCTATCACTCTCTTGTAGTACTGTGACAAATGTTCAGAATCCACTTATGAGTGATAACATGTGGTACTCAGTTCTTTGTTTCTGTGATCGATCACTGAGTATGACAGACTGTAAATCCATCCAAAGTGTGTTCTTAACTATTCATCTGCCTTCAACCCCAGCTGCCACTTTGGGTCATCCCTTCAGGACCTGTGTTTGAAGGATAATTGCTCAACAGTGATTGCATACACCATAGCATAAAATGCAACCCTCCTTCCACATTTTTGTGGCTTTATGTATAATTTCAGATGAATCAAAATCCTCTATTTGAAAACATAACAGTTTCAGCACTTTAAAGTATTATTTACAATTTTATGTCAAATTTATAAATAATGTTTCTCTTTATGCTTTGTGTCCTAAAGAGCACACTGTCAATATCCATATTTTTTAAAATTTCGTTTTGAAATATCTTATTTCCATTGCTTCCTCATAATTGAAGTACTGTAGTCATCAACATTTTCAAGAAATATTAAAGAAAATTGTGATGGCTAATTTTATGTGTCAATTTGGCTAGGCTACAGTGCCCAGTTATTTTATCAAACACTACTCTAGATGTTTCTGTGAAGGCATTTGTGGGTGTGATCAACATTTACAATCAGTTGACTTTAAGTAGAGCAGATTATCCTCCAAAGCATGGGTAGACCCTATCCAATCAGTTGAAAATCTTAATAGCAAAGAATGTTTCCTGAACAAGAAGAAATTCTGTCTGAAGACTGCAACATAGACATGCCTCCTGGAATTCCATCCTTCCAACCTGCCCTACAGATCTCAAACATGCCAGCCCCCAAAGTCGCATGAGCCAAATCCTTAAATAAATCTGATAGATGATAGATAAATAGGTAGTTATATAAATAGATGGTAGATAGTTGACAGATGGATAGATAGATGATAGATTGGTAAATGATACATATATAGATGATAGATCAATAGATAGATGATTGATAGATGATAGATAGGTGATAGATGATCAATAGATAAATAGATGATAGATGATTGATAGAGAGATGAAGAAATGATAGGTAGGTAGATAGATGATAGATGGATGATAGATGATAGATAGATAGATAGATGATAGATGATAGAGAGATGACAGAAAGATAGATAGATAGATAGATAGATAGATAGATAGATAGACAGATAGATAGCTATAGAAAGATAGATAGATGGTAGATAGATATAGATAGAGGATAGATCTAAAGAGAACTTTATATCTCTATCCCTCTGTGTGTATGTGTATGTGTCCCATTGGTTCTGTTTCTGTGGAAAATCCTGACAAACACAGTGACCAGCTTTCTGGTTTGCCAGGGACAGAGGGGTTGTGTGAGATGTGGACATTTCAGTGATAAGAACAGGAGAGTCCTGAACAAGCCAGGACACGTTGGCCACATTACCTTAAAGTGTCACTTTTCTGAAGTCAATTGCCTGATGAAAAAGAATGTATGTATGCATATATTTTTAGGATTCTTCCAATTATTTCTGGAACGAGTTATCAAGCCAATCACAAATCAAGCAATATTAACTCGGCCCTGCACTACCGTGTGTGTGTGTGTGTGTGTGTGTGTGTGTGTGTGTGTGCACGTGCGCACGTGTGTGTGTGTGCCAAGGATGTGCAAGCAAGGAAGTTCCAGAATCTTCACCACATCCCAAAGCGGAATCCCTATGTCCATTAAGCAATTACTCTCTGCAGCTTCTGGCATTAATCTGCTTTCTGTCTCCATGAATTTGCCTATTCTGGATTTTTCATGTAAATGAAATCATATGATATGTGGCCTTTGTGTTCAAGGAGAAACTGTACACAAATCTTCAAAGCAGCTCTATTTATTATAGCCTAAAGATGGAAACAACTCAAATGTTGGGTGTTGAAGAATAAATAAACAAAATGTGGTATGTCCATACAAGGAATCATATTTGACAATAACAAGGAATAAGCCCTGATATATGCTACAACATGAAGGAACATTAAAAACATCATGCTTAGTGTGTCACTTTTTATAAATAAGTACACAAAACAATAACTAAAATGATAAAAATTTAAATTTAAAAAAATTTTCATTCTGGACCACAAGGTAAATTTTACAGAAGCTCTCTCCTAATCATGTGGCTTACCTATCATTACAGTACTCTCAATGTGCTAATCTTTGCAGAAACCACTTAACAACCTTCTTTCACTTCCAAAGAAGCATTCAAATTTAAGAGAATGACTTTATCAATTTTATCTTCCAAATATCCAAATAGTATTATATACAAATATGCACGCACATGTGTGTTATACATACAGAAACTAAGGCTTGGGGAGATTCAGTAAATTATCCAAAGATCACAACTGAATAGGGGTAATGCCAGGGCTCTGCTCACACTTAGGTTTGTTCTCTTTATATATAACATATATGAAACCATTAACACTCATTTTTTATAAAGCAACAAAAAGGGGTTCAATTCAATACTTGAGTCTCAACAGAAGGGTAAATATAATCAGATGGGCTCAGTCAAGGAGGTCATAGTGTTCAACATGTAGTGTATATCCAATGCCGCATCACATAGAATTAAAAAATTGCCTGAAGAAATGGAATTTTGAACAAAACTTTGGAGAATCAAGGAACACAGGTTAGGAGGGAGAGTGAGGAAAGGGGTTTCAGGGTTTAAATCATTAACTCATGCATTGAACACCTATTTATCAAACACCTACTATGTACCAGATACTTTTCATAGTACTGAGGCTTTGACAGTCCTCAGGGTTTTGGAGTTAACAGTAGGGGTAGGAAGCCCACTGGCAGCAGAGTAGAGGCACTGAGTTTCAAGAAAAATGAAAACGGAAATAAAGCTGATGGAGTAAACTGGTAGAAGCCCTGGAATTCTGGACTGAGGAGTTCAGATGTTAAATGTATCAGACCTGAGAGAGTCACTATGGATTCCTGAACAAGTGTGGAGTGATGGGCTTGGCTACTCGAGTTCTGTTTCAACATGTGGAAAGAGACAGGATATACACAAGCAACAGTTCTAGACCAACATGAACATGAGCATGTTCTGTCCTTGAAGAGCAGCATAACAGTAATTCCTATGGAAATGGAAAAGAAAGGCTTTCTACTTGTTCACAGGATTAAAAAAAAACAATCCCTACCCAGACTGACTTTGAGCCAGGCTTAGCTACACACTTGGATGATACTCTTAGATAAGAAATACTATAAAACACCTGTGTTGGGTAATAAAAGTCAACAATATTTCCTTTATATCAAGACTTAATCTATATTAATCAATATTTAGTAGGACTTCTACTATGGCCTGGTAAATAGATACAAACAATCCACCTCTCCGCAGAACTAGAGATAAGCACTTCCACAAAATATTGCTAGTATGATGCTACTTATACCACATTTACAATCCTGTAATAAAACCAATAATAACATTTTGTACTTATGAACTGCCTTACAATGATGATCTCAAATGTTTTATAGACCATAAATTCTCCCAACACCCTCCACGAGATAAAGAATAATAACTCTCCCCAATTAACAGGTAAACTCGGAACTAGGGTAGCTGAAGAACTTGTCCAAGGCCACTGAGGTAAGACAGAGTCCACTTGTTCTGGAGAAGCCAACAGAGCCAATCCTGAGCAAATTCATGAGCAGGCAATATTTTATCCTGGGCACCATATCTACTTCCCCTTTTTTTCTCTAGCAACCTTTGGCAATTGTCCTAAGTTTCCCTTAAGGTGTTAACTGATACCAGCCGATAATGCTTAAGGTGTTAGCCTTCCCAGGGATATCTACATTTTATTAGGGGGCTCTTGGAGGCTGGCTGGGTGTCAAGAACCAAAGAAAGGAGCTCTTTGAATCCCTGATGGAAAGACTGCTCCCTTGTTATACCTCACAAGGCATACTAGCAGGCGGCCATTGGCTTCTGGACACTGCTACCCTAGAGACTGTCCCAGAGAGAAACCCACTCTCCTACTCCATCAGTCAGTACACCAAGGCTTTGCTTTGTTTTGGAAACAGAAGCAGAAGTCAAAGGAATCAACTTTTTGCTCAAAACTACTTGACACCAGGATGAGCCTGGTTCTGTATCAGGAGACAGGATTTCTCAACACATGGTGTAGTTCCATTCTTTATCCCCATATATTGTAAGTGAATTGTGTCCCAACATTTGCTGGGAATACAATCCAAACACTGCCACCAGGTGGGATTTCTTTCACCTAGCAGGACAGACATTGTCCATGGCATTTCCAAGGGGATCAACAGCATTTGAAATATCTTTCTACCTGAGGAGGGGGAAAATGGAACAATCTGAAACCACCAGAAAAATGCCTGGTGTCCCACTGCCCTTAGTAGGTACTTGTATCTGATGTCCTCAATTTAAAATAGCCAGTCTACTACATATTATTCAAGAGAAAGGTGGGAACTAGGGACTCAGGGGCTGGGGTTTGTTATGGGATCACTGGCATATCTATTATGACATGCGTGACTTCAATGATTTAGAGGTCACACTTACATTATGAAAAGGGCTGAATGGAGACAGAAAAAGTATTACAAGAGGTTTTTCTTTTTCCTGTTTTAATCAATCATTTTATTACTGTAAGGGAAGTAGTGTTGTGTTTACCCTAAAAAGAAAACAAGTTTCTGCCACCTGCATGAAGTTTCTCTGTACAACCCCTGTGCAGAAAGCTTCTCATCTTTCTGCCATAGTAGGTGTCAGAATTAGGATATCCCTGATTGTGCCTCCATACTCTTTGTTCAGCCCCTCCTTCCAAGGGTAATTACTGAATACCTAGTGCAGGCAAAGAGCTTTTCAGGTGCTATGCATGATTCTAGAAGCTGCCTTCTAAATAGAGATACAAATATATTCAAATACTCATTTTACATTGTCATTTAACTTCTCATATATTTATATATCAAACCACAATGGAAAAATAAAATCCGAAGTTCGCTGATCTGGAGAGGATTAACATGTTGGTTTTGGTTGTGGGTCATATTACCAGGAAATTTGCTCTAGAATGTTTTAAAGCAAGAACAACTGCCACAGGACAGCACGAGATTGCTTGGGGGTATTCCTTGCCAATGCCTCCGAATCCAAAAGTACATACTGAACTTGCTACAGAGGTAATCACAAATCTCTTTTTGATTATTTGCACTTCCTTCAAAACATGTAATTCAATAAAAATGTGTTGCATACTCAGTATAGATGTGGGATAACAAAAAATGGAAAAGCAGCAACTGTTGGCCTTGCTGAGCATGGGCTCTGTCCTCTTCTATTCTATCCTCATTTCTGTCTGAAGAATCCTTCCTGGCTCTCCCCGCACTATCCAGACACTCCCGCTCTGTTTACAGCTCAGCAATAGTTACCAGGACTGACAACATGGATACTTGAAATATTTATATAGCATTTATGCAATCACTCTTCATTGCCCAGTAAAAGAACTGGTTTGCAGGGCTTGGCTCCTTGCCAGAGTTATCTTGATCTTAATTTTATAAGGCAAGAATTTACTCCAGAGTTCAAAAATTGAAAAACAGGGTGGAGGAGTTGTTGGTAGGTGATCATTTGTGGTCAAAGAAAGCTGTTTGCTTTTCCGTGGGCAGATATCCAGGGGCAGTTTTAAACTACTTCCCTCAAGGAAGAAAAGCCAGAAAAACACCTGGAAACCCTGAAGCACAAGTAAAGAATAAAATTAGTCCCTGGTGGTGATATTGATCATGTCTACACCCGCATCTGTCCCTATTTTTAAAGCATTCATCACCACACCTAAGCAACTTTAATTGATCCTGTTCAGGTTTCACACGGGTCATCCAAGTGGCTACACCTGGAAATTTGCGGGGTAAAAAGGCACACGCTTACAGCCATATTCATGGTTTCCATGTTGCTAAGGTGACAAAGGAGATCACCCCTCTCAAATGCCTTCAGGCTCCAGACACTGGAGGGACAATAACTTCTGCAATCCACAATCCCATTGCCAGTGATCTTCTGAAAGCATTTAGGGGCAGGTGGGTGGGGAGGAAGAGGAATGAAAGGAGGAAGTCTTAGGAAAGTGGAAGAAGGTGAGAATGTGAGCAGGAGAGCAGGAGAAGGAAAGTAGTTGCTGTGTGTACTTCCGTTTTGTGGGATGATCCTCACCTGTGGTGGCATGGAGCCATGACTGGAGAGAAACAAGTGGACATGGCCATTGAATTGCATAGGGCCCATGTACCAGGACACAAAGTAATTTCTTAAGTGGCATGTTTTTAGGAACTCAATTTAGGAAACAATCATCAAGTACTGCCAATTGCACGGTCTGCTGCTTGTCACTTGCCGGCCGAAATAAACAAGCAAGTTATGTAGTGGAAGGAAGGTAACTTTATTCCAGAAGCCGGCACGTGGGGAAACAGCCGGGCTCATGCCTCAAATAAACCATTTCAAAATTGTAGGCTGAGGACAGGGGATTTTGAAGGGAAAGCAGAGAATGAGAAGGATCTGTGAGTGACATCGGGAACAAACCTTGCTTAGATGGTCATCTTGTCCCCCGGAGAGCTGGCCGAGACCGTCCTGAATGTGACCAGGCTTCCACTGCACTTGATCTCTAAACAATGGAGAATCTGCCATGGGGTCTCCATACTCTGTGATTCCAAAGTCACCTCTAAAACAGCCCCTGGAATTTCTTAAGCAAGTACACCATCAGATTAGAAAGAGGAAAAAATCTTTACAGTGTAGGCTAGGAAAAAAAAGGCTTAAAACTGTTTCTCTGAAGCCGAAATGGAAATTTTCAGTTACAAAAGGCGTGAAGTGGAAAAAGGGAGATGAGTTCTAAGAAAAGAGTTGTTTCTGTAATGCCTTTGAAAATTAAGATATCTGACCTAGCATTTTACTTAATAAATTAGAAAAAGCCCCCCAAAAAGAGGTTTTTCTATTAACAATTTTTCCCAAGAGACAAGAATCAGACTCAGTAAACTGCTATATACAGAAATGGTTGAGAAGATCAAGAAAAAGAGAAATCTCCTAGTAAAAAGAAGCCCCTTCGGCAGCTGTAAGTATTGAAGCACAAATTATAGAGAAAGGGTTCCACTGAACCCCTGCAGGAAGAAACTGATGAGGACAGTGGGTAGTTCCAAGGGGCAGAGTCTGTGGCCGCACACACGAAATGCAAAAGAGCAGCTGCTCGGACTCCCAATATAAAATCACAAGTAAAGAATAAAATTAGTCCCCAGTGATGATACTGATCATGTCTATACCCCCATCTGTCTAAGTCATAAATTAATAGCCTAGGGGAGGGGAACTTCAAGGTGGGCTCACAACACTTGCCACCTGTGAAGCCAAGCAGACTTCAAAACATTCTCCATAGGAATAGCATCAGTTGTTTGAAGTAAACACTTTTTTTTCTTTGGGGCAGGGGAAGATGTAGCACCACTATTAGCAGAAACATTCAAAGTGGAATTGGATACTGCAAGGGAACATATGAACAAGTGTGCCCACTAGTTATTACAAGTGTGCATGTTGGTCTGATGTGTTAGTTGTGAAATATGATATCAAATAGCATAAAAAGGGATTCATTCCCCTCATAACATAATTTCTTTATTTTAATTAAATAGAAAAAATAAAAATGTTATATGATTATAAAGATATAATCACACAGGAATATTCCATGCCCTGGACATAGAACAAAAGACACTGGGAAAACATATCTCAAAATGCTAATTTTGGTTTTGCTTGAGCCTTGTGACTATGGGTGATGCAAAAATATATAAAACACAGTTTCTGCCCTCAAGGAGCTGACTAATTCTTATTCCTTATTATATTTGTTTAGTCATATTTTCATATTACAATTTTAAGGAATTAGTTGAAAGCAGTTGAAATGAATCCAGGGAAAATAAGCAAAGGCTAAAATAAAATAAATTTGTGCTTTAGGAATATGATCATGTTTTTACTCTATAAATTTATATAGTAAAACAAATGCATTTGGCAGGAGACATTTGATATAATATTACTTCAGCTTGCCTCTATTCAATTGGATTCAGCTCAGCACATACGTGTTAAGCAGGGAAAGAAGAATGAGAAAATTTGGGGAAGGCAGTGGGAGTAAAAGTTGGATAACAATCCTGCCTTCAAGACCCTTGCATCTAAAAATAATACATTAATGTAATTATATTTCCATATTTTCCCAGCCCCAGTTCTATGCCTTGAATTATTATCTAATTTACCTATTTAGGACAGAAAACAGGACCAAGCCATCAAGTAAAGACCTCTGAGTGACGGTTTTCAATGTACATCATTCAGGAAGTGGGAGCTCCTCAGTCACTGGGCTCCATAGACCATCCTGTCTTCCAGTGGCTATTCCTACTGTCTGAGATGTATCTCTTTTTCTTTTTCTTTTTCTTTTCTTTTTCTTTTTCTTCTTTTTTTTTTTTGAGTTGGAGTCTCACTCTGTCACCCAGGCTGGAGTGCAGTGACATGAAAAAGAAAAAAAGCCTGTTGGTCTCCACCTGTTGGTCTCAGGCAATCCTTCCGTCTTCCAAGTAGCTGAAACTACAGGCGCGTGGATGTGTTTCTTCTAGGCCTTCTTATGACTGTCCTTCACATCATCCAGGTCTCAGCTCCAATTTGATACAGGTCTCAAATGCTGTGCCCTAGAGTGGCTCTTCTGACCCCCTCCCATCCTAGAGCACTGCCCCCTTACCACCCCAACCACCCATACATGCATACACTCGACTCTTAACTCTATGACTTTATCTGTTTTCATGGTACTTCTGAAAAATTGTTTTTTGTTGTTTCAGGTTTATTGCCTATTTATTTTGGACTATAAGATTCATGAAGGCAGAGAATGCATAAGTCTCTTGTATGGCAATAGACCCAGCTTCTCAAATAGTGTGTTGTCTACAGCCATGCCACCCTGAACGCACCTGATCTCGTCTAAAATAGCATGCAGCTTATCATGTATGTTTGATGAATATAACAAATGAGAGAAAAAACTCCTTTCTCCACCTCTCTGGATCTCACTGTCTTGATCTGAGACTTTTAAAAAAGACACTTTGTTCCCAGTTGCCTCTCCAGCACCCAGAAGAATGTCTGGCATATCATGGATGTTCAAGAAAAAGTTGTTGGCAAAAATGATGATGGGATAGGAGCCAGGAAGAAAAAGACCCCAAAAGGAGAAAGTCAAGGGCAAAAAAAGATGTTGTGTAAGATATACTGTGCAGTTATACATTGATTCATGTGTGAATATTCACATGAGCGTTCAGTCAATTGGGGTTTGCAAGTTCCAGGCTTGTCTCAGCTCGTGGCAACAATGAAAGCTGAGTGCTGTGTTGGAGTGTAAGCCGGAAGGAGTGAGCAGAGAGGCAGAGCCCCCCAGTGCAGCACAGGAAAAACAGGAACCAGTCAGACAAGGGTTGGCAGGTGGAGTAGTTTCAAGGAAGAAGTCAGGAGAGGGTTCCAGCTGCTCCTCCCAGAGGGACATTCTTCCTGCACTGCCAGGCCTCGAGGAGCTGGTTTTATTTTGTTAGAGAAGTCATCTTTATGGAAAAATAAACAAAAGCAGTACATAACAGAATCTCTTCAGTGCTCTAAGAGAAGTACAAAGTGCTATGGAGAGTCGAGGGACTGATCAGGAGCCTTTTCATGAGAAATGTGGCATTTCCAGGTGGGTCTTACAAAGGACAAACCAGGCAGTGGAACATGGCATGCGAAGAGAAGTGGGAATGAACCATATTGTGTGTTTGGAGTGTGGGAAGGTGTGAGAAGAGAGAGAGAAACACCAGGAAACTAGGTTGAGGACAAACTGTAGAAAGCAGTGAGTACCAAAGTGAGGGGGTGTGTGTGTGTGTATTTAGTTGGTAATCGGAAGCAACTCATTTTTTGGGGAAGTTGATAACATCAGTGAGCTAAGTTTTAGGAGCAGTATTTACACGCTTACTATGGTAGGCAGGATCCCAGTGACCCATGATCATGTATGGTCCCCTCCCCTTTGAACGTGGGAGGAAGCCGTGGATAGGATGGGATGTCACTCAGGTGATTCGCTTATGCTAAATGGCAAAACCAACTTTGAGAACATAAGGTTATCAGCCAAGCATGTTGGCTCAGGCCTGTAACCCCAGCTACTCGGAGACTGAGCCAGGAGAACCTCTTGAGGCCAGGAGTTCAAGATCAACGTAGGTAACATAACCAGATACCCCATCTCTAATTTTTTTTTAATGAGCTACTGTAATCCCAGCCACTTGGGAGACTGAGATGGGAGTTGAGCCTAGGAGTTTTGAGGTGGCAGTGAGCTATGATTGGACCATGGCACTCCAGCCAGGGTGATAGAGCAAGACTCTCCTCTCTAAATTTTTTAAAATTTAGAACAGAAGGTTATTCTTGGTAGGCCTGACCTCAGGCAAGCTCTCTACAAAGACAGGAGTCCTTTCTGGAGAAAGAGATTGGAAGCACTGTATAGAAAACATGGAAATAAATCTTCTCTGCTGGCATGAAGATGGAGAGGAACAGGAGCCAGAAGTGATGAGTGGCTCCTTGCTAACAGCCAGCAGGATGAGACTTTAGTCCTACTGTTGTGCTTTAGGAACTGGACTCTGCCAAGACCTAAATGAGCATGAAAGAGGACTTCTACCCAGAGCCTGCAGATGAGTATATCACCTGGCCAACACCTTGGACGGGAGACCCTGAGTAGAGAACCCAAGTGAGTCCACCTGGACCTCTGACCTACAGAACTGTGAGATGACACATGGGCTTGGTTTTCAGCTTCTAAGTTTATGGCAATTTGTTACACGGCAACGGAAATCAAATTCACTTGTGGGGGTTGGGGGGAAGAACGGGATGCTATTTAGGAGACTAAAAAGTTAGTCTGGACAAAAGTGAATTAGTAACCAAATGAGAGAGGTTGCAATAGAATAAAGAGGGTGGATGGGAGAAATTTCAAAGAGATAGCCCCTGTGTGACTTGGCAAGTAATTTGATATGGGAAGAAGGAGAAGAAGAGTATAAGTCTAAGCCTGGCACCTGGCTGGCTGGAAGGGGAAGGATACCGCTCATAAAAGTTTGGGAGCCAAGAATATGATGGGGGTAGATGATCACTTCCACTTGAGATGCTGAATTTATGATGCCAGCAGGACATTTATGTTTTACCATATGTAGGAGGCTGAAATACTGTAGAGAAGTTCACAGCAACTTGGATGGATTTAGAGTCTATAATACTCAGTGATCTATCACAGAAACAAAGAACTGAGTTCTACATGTACTCACTCATAAGCAGACTCTGAACATTTATCATAATACTATAAGAAAGGGATTGGCAGTAGTGGGATGCTGCCAGGGGAGGGAGGGGGGACACACAACATCAATAAGGGTACCCAAACTTTACTTGCATGATGACCACTTATGTACCTAGCCCTGAATTGTGCCCCACATCTTTAAAATAATAATAATAAAGACTTTCCAAACACCCTGAAATGACACTTTTGCTGATAATTACTTATTTAGCTCCCCCCTCCCAGTCAAACTCTGCCTCTGTGGACTAGAAAAATAGAAAAATCAAATTCTAAAATAAACTTTTGCCCATTCATGGAAAAAAAGGAAATATTTGCTCAGTCTCTGATATACAAATAAAAGCACAGAACTCAAGTGAGTTTGCTGAGGAAATAAATGGAGACAAAGGGTGGTATGAAGTTTGACAAAGGACTTCCCCCAGGCTCCCAGGCTCATTTGGTGATAGTCCTCCTCTACCTGGAATATTCTACCCAAGCCACCCCTGAGAAACCATCTTCTCTACTTTTAAATCTTAGTTTAACTATCAGCTCTTTCATGTAGGCCTGTTTGTCTTACTGAGTCAGACAAACTTATTCTAATGTGTATTAAGTGGTAATATTCCTATCTCTCCAGTAAACTAAGCTTTCAGAAGACAGGGACCACTTTATTTCACCTTTGTATTCTCAACACTAAATAAAGTGTCAAGAACACATTAGACACTAAATATCTATTGAGAACTGAAAGACAGGAATAATTTTTTTTTAAGATATGAAAGACCCTGAACCCCACAACTGCTAATAGAGCCTTATGTAAGTATTCCCTAATAATTGTTGACAGGAACGTTTTAGAAAACAAATATATATATAATGTTCCATAATGCTAAGAAACATCCTGCACCCATGTCCATGATACACACGTAGGATTTTGTAGACTAAAGGAAAGCCCAACTCAAAAAATTCACTAAAATCCCAAGCTGTTGTTTGCTGTTGTTTTCAATTCTAGAAATGTCTTTTCTTAACTCTCTTTGTGTTTAGGAAAAGAGACTAATTCGTGTCCTCTGATTCAGCAGTTGGCTATCGCAGTAGCACTCACAGTCTAAAATAAAATAGAAAAGTCCTATTATTTTAAAAATGAAAATAACTTTTAATAATTAATTTTACCTAGCAGATAAATAGATACAAGGCATTTGTACTGCCAATATGTTAACTCAGCTTCTCTTTTTAAAAAGCTGTGAATCCTCCATACATCAAGGAAACCAGATTCTCAGCAGGATTATGAATTATGTGAGTTATTCCTTGTGGAAGGAGGTGTCTAAAGGAGTCAGCATTCAGGAACAATGTGATTCATCCAGATGTGGGGATTCTGGAACCTCTAATAAAAGAAATACTTCCAACTGTCTTGAAGCATCACAAGAAAGCATCTCCAAGTGTTCTGATGAGACAACTGTTTTTGTTGTTGTTGTTTTCCAATTTGTTTTGCTTTCAGTTCACTTCCTCAAGAGGCCACTCCCAGAGTCTGGCAGAGATGCCAGTGTTTTGTCATTGCTGGACGTGCTGCTTCTGGCTTCAGCCGTTCTATCCATTGTTCCCTCTACTGGGCATATATGGGTTGAAATGAGCCATTTTAAGTCCAAAATCTGGCTCCTATGAGAGTTTCCCCATTTGCTGCTTCCAAATCCAATACTCTAACCTGGTCTTGCAACTATAGCCAAAAGTCCTGCTACGGATTATTCCACCTGCTAACCCCCTTCTCCCCTTGTTCCTTTGCTTATTCTGCATGTAATAGCTACTCATCAAAATACAGAGATAATTATGGCTTGATCTCTGCTTTGGACGAAAAGAAGACAAGCACCTTTCGCAGGTCTCAGCTGACTCTTCTCAAGCATTTACTACCATGCTAGTCTCTGTGCTGATCTCTTGACACGGACTATTCAACTATTCTCCACCACAACGCGGAAAGACAGAACTATTATTTTACACTTGTGGCTTAAATAAGAATATGGAGGTGCAGAGAAAGGAAGGTGCACACTGTAGGAAGACGTGAAAGTAGCGCCAGAGCCATACGGGAGGTCCTCAGTACCTACAGATGAATTATATCAAAGACTGAGTGACAAGTGTTGCCACAGAAATATGCACTGGGGCCAAAGGGAGGAAAGTCTCCAGGACGGTTTCAAAGGGGAAGAGAATGAACTCTTGGCAGTGAAGACTAGGGCAGGGGAGACCCAGAACCACATCTATAAAGGTCAGAGCTGACCACCAAAACAGCAGGAGCACAGAAGAACTTCCTTCTTGATTTGGCTTTCTCCTAGAGCAGAGCACAAAGATGTGAGGACCTTTGAGACAAGCCCAGAAAGAGGAGGCAGCTCACAGAACTGAGAGAGAGCAGAAAGGAATGGAAAAACAACCAGAGATTCACAGGGAAAAATCAAAGAGGAGAGTTTCCAGGGCCTATTGAATTTTGCAATTAGGTCTTCATTATTAATCACAAAAGCCATTATGTTCTTTATGCCAGGCAAAGATCAAACACATGATCCCATTCAATCCTCACAACGACTCTTGTAGTGTGTGTTATTATCTGCAGAACAGTTCCCAGGGTGGCTGAGGGCAAAATCCAAACCACAGAGGGTTGAGAAGCCACCGGGCAGGGAGAACGCAGTCTGCATTTGGGATAAATTTGGGAACGAAAGGGATTGAGCCCCACTAAAGGCAGGTTGGGACGCCAGTCACTTGAGCACTTCTCTCTAATGTCATCCAAACCAAACTCTAGGAGGAATGCGTTGTTATTCACCATCAAAGAAGAGGCTCAGATTTGGAGACTCTGTGACCTGGGAGCCTGTTTTTCCTTCAGTAAACTCCATGGCCTCACAGAGGCCACAGATGTCTGCAGCAGACATTGATGGGGGGGGGGGGGAGGGGCAGGAACTGTGCTAGGAGCATTTACATTGAAACTGCAGTTTCAATGTTAATTTCATTATTCCTAGTGCATGATCTGAGGCCAGAAGTCACACTCCCTGGATTTGGAACTCAGTTGGCATGGTCCTTTTACCTCAGTTTCCTTCTCTGTAAAATGGGTTTTCTTATGAAAATTACTTGATAATATATATGAAACAGAAAGAATAAGGAGTGGCTGGGGCACGCTGAGTGTGGGGTAATGTTGACTGGTAGTTTACTCTCCACGGTGGAGCATAAAGGAAAAGGAGTTAGGAAGAATGTTAGAGCTAGGGACTCTGAGAGCTAGGGACTCTGAGAGCCTGCTCAGAGTATCTTCCTAACACTCGTGTGCATGCGCATCATCACTGCACATTTTGCAGGAAAACCTCTTGAGGGGCTGTTGGAAGCTGGGTGGGCCGTGGTGTGTGTCGCTTGTTTCCTTACTTGTTTCTAACGAGGAATTGACTCGCATACATTTCTCTCCTCGGGAAGAGGAGGATGCGGATGCGTGGAGAGGGGAGCTGGCCCGGGTGAGCCCTGGGAAAGGCGCTGCTGTGGCAACAGGGTGCGGGTGCAGAAGTCCACGGCCTCGGCCAGGAGAGACCCACGAGGGGAAGCGAGGATAGTGTTCCATAGTGATTCCGTGGAATCAGAAGGAAAGAAGAGCCAGGAAGGAGCTCTTCTATTTTTCTCTACCCTCTTGCTGGCCTGGATATAGACACTGCTCCTGAAGGGATGTTTTAAAAGTCCCGCCCTCTCCTTCCCTTCCTCTCCCCAGTCTCCCCTACCCTACTCCTCTCTCCCTCCCCCTACTGGTTCTCTGGTTACTACCCCCTTGCTTCTTTCCTAGGCGGGGGAGCAGGCTGTCTAGGAGGGCAAAGGAGAGGGGTGGGCGAGGAGTGGGCGAGACTGAGTGCAGCTGTGCAGCCCAGTCAAGAGTTGGAGTCAGAGTCTCTCTCTCTCTCTCTCTCTCTCTCTCTCTCTCTCTCTCTCTCTCTCTCTTTCCCCCTCTCCCTCCCTCCCTCCTTCTCTCCCCCTCTCTCTTTCTCTCTCTCCTCCCTCTTCCCTTGTCTCTCTCCTCTCCTCTCTCTCTCCTCTCTCCCCTTCTCTCTCCCCCTTCTCTCCCCCTCTTCCCCTTCCCTCTCTCCTCTCTCTCTTTCCCTC
>CAUYQG010180012.1:0-29986 GCA_963574415.1 Tarsius wallacei | reverse complement strand
TTTGTGTTTCCATATGAATTCCTGTGTTGTTTTTTCTAGGTCTGAGAAGAATGTTGCTGGTAATTTGATGGGTATTGCATTGAATCTGTAGATTGCCTTTGGTAGAATAGACATCTTCACAATGTTGATTCTTCCAATCCATGAGCATAAACTTTTTAAAGTATGGACATAGAATTTAATACATTTCTATGACATATAAGAAAATTTTAAAAACTTACCAAATGCCATAAAAAGATTTCACCAAATATTCTTAGAAAAGAATCTTTCCTTTTGGTATTTAATCATTTTATTTATGTATTTATTAGAATTTTTACATTTTGGCAGATTCTTTTATGCTTTATTCAATAATGGACAATAACATTTGATTGAGTGCAACTTGACCCAGTGGCTATTTGTAGGGCAAAAACTGTTTTAAGTGAAAATCTAAATTATCTTTTTTTTCATAATATGTCTGAGGCAAATAATATATGAAAATGATTTCAATAAAAATTAAAAGTGTTTACTTCATTTTAAAAAGCATGACATAACTTCCAATCTCTCCTCTGATCTATACAAAGCTTGGAAGTGGAAATGAGCAACCCTTCTCAGGTCTTCAAAGAAGTGAGGTCACAGAAAAACTGCTGCCCTTAAGAGTAGAGAGAAAGAAATACACAGAATCGCAGTTCACCCCGAGAAGCATCCTCTGGAGCTAGTACCTACATAAACAATTAAAATGAAACTAATGAATTGTTAAAGACTCAATATGAAGTAGCTTGAAAGTTAAAACTTAGGGACATTATCTTTTCTGGGCTTCCATATTTTTTGAATTTTACCTCTAAGATAACTACCAGGTTCACACTGTGAAGATGCAAGAAAATCCCACCATGCTTGCAGCAGAAGAGGGTAAAAACCATCATTTTGGAATACATCCAAAAATTATATTATTCACTAGTTTCTCTCCAACAAATGCTAGCCAAAAATACACGTGAGTGGGTGAACACACACACAAACACACAAAAACCTACTTTTGTTAAAGCCTTATTAGACCTAAAGAAGGGCAGTTATAAAACACCAGCTATCTTTAGCCTTCATGCTTAACATAAATAGGGAGGAAAAGACAAATAAACTATTCTGAAAGTCACCGGACTCACTGGAAACAAATAACAACAACAACAAAAATGTTGTCAAAAACATGTAGAAGACTTCCCTGCCCTAATACTTTGTCATTACTACAACAGGACTTTGAAATAACAACTGTGGTTTACAACTGAGAAAGCTGAAAGACACAGATATCATTTAAGGAGTTTGTATGAAAATTAAAGGTAACAAAGAAGAAAACACAAGAAGACTAGTGGAAATAAAAGCTTCTGATACCTACAACTGCAGCAAACATTGAATACAGCATGAGTTTTAATCATAAACATGAAACTTCACACTAAAGAACTGTTTATTTCAGTTTATTTTATCAAGCACACTGCACTAGATTTTAAAGAAAGAAAGAAAATAAATTAATAAAATATGAGGCATGTTAAAGGACAAGAGAAAAAATACAACCATAGCCTGACAAAATAAAATAGTATCAGAAGAGTTTCAGATATGCAAAGATTTTGAAATTGACATACTAGAAATTTAAATGAACTGATGACTATGCTAAGGACTCAAGCGAAAAAAGTGGACATTCAATAAGAGATGGGTTATTAAGCAGAGAGATAGAAAATTCTATAAAAAGATAAAAAAGAAATGCTAGAAAAGGAAGAAGAGGAGGAGGTGGAGGAGGTATTTGTTGGCCTTGCCAGTCCCGGACCAGTGGAGGAAAGATTCAATGAGACCAAATATATATCAGTGGAAATTATCTAAACTGAAATGAAAAAATATATATACCAGAATATCCAAGAACTGTGAGTGCATATTTTACAAAGAGTGCAACATATTCATAATCAAAATATGTGAAAAAGAAAGAAGTCAGCAGAAGAAATACTTTACATAAAAATGACTGAGGAATTTTCCAAAAGTAATGGCAAACACCAAATCACAGATCCAAGATGCTCAGAGAAAACAAGCAGGATGAATACCAAAATGTTTTTACCTGAAAATATCATAATCAAACCACAGAAATACAGATGAAGAAAAATCTTAAAAGAAACTGGATGAAGGGGTGAGCATATTCAATATAGAAGAACAAAGATGAGAATAGGTCTTCTCTTTGAAACTATAAGTCAGAAACAATAAAATCATTTTATTTAAGTGAAAAAAAAGTACCAACCTAGAATTCTGTATCCAAAGAAATGATTTCTTGGAAGTTAAGTAGAAGTATAAACTTTTTCAAAAATAAAAATACTGAGGGGATTTGTAGCCAGTAGACATGTCTTGCAAAATATTAAGTACTCCAAAAAGAAGTAAAATATGAGAAGGAGGATTCCCCCAAAACAGGAATTATCTTTTTGGAGGGAATTATCTTTTGGGGGCTCTTTAATATACTCAGAATTTGTTCCTCTGGATCAGTCAACCAAAGTTTTTATGTGGAAGTTTTGAGAAGGTTGCATCAAGTTTGCAGAAGAAATGCCCCCAAGTTATGGCAATCAGGTAACTGGTTCTTCCACCATGACCTTACACCTGTCCATATCACACTGAGTGTTCAGCAGTTTTTGACCAAAAAGAGCATGACCCCTGTGCCCTACCCTTCCTATTCACCTGATCTCCCCCCAGCAACTTTTTTCCCCAGATGAAAAGTGTCCTCCAAGGGAAACATTTTACTGATGTGGAAGAGGTGAAACAAAAAAATGGCAGAGGCACTAAAAGGCATCCAAATTGGTGAATTCAAAAACTGTTTTGAGTAGTGGAAAAAATCTCTCAATAAGTGTGTTTCATCACACAGAGAGTACATTGAAGCTGACTGAAATTTAAACATGCAAGAATAAATACACAATTTTTATAAGTAAATTCTGGGGGGTTTTAGGTCCCACATCTTAGTATTGGTAAAAAAAAAAAAAAAAATCAGATCTACATAAAGAAAGCAAGAAATTTAGAGAAGAAATAAATGAAAACAAATAAAATCTTTATTAATTCCATAGACAATTGTTTATTCAAACTAATAATAGCAAACATGTACTATGCTATAATTAGCATATAGACTTAAGTAAAATAAGTGACAACCATGTTATAAGCCGTGGAAGAAAAGAATCTGAAATACTTAGTTATAAGGTGCCTGTAACACCCAGGAAGCAATACACTGCTATTCCAAAGTGACTTTGAATTTTTTGTAAATGCATATTTCAAGCTCTAGGACAGCCACTTAAGTCAAAAAATTAACTATAATTGATGTAGTAAAAGAAGAAGGAAAACTGAATCATAAAGAATGCTCAATTAACATCAAAGAAGGCAGAAAAAGAGTGAAGGAAAAATTAACAAAGAAGAAAGCAACAAATAGGAAACAGTAATAAATATGATAGATGTAACTATATCAATAATCACATTAAATCTGAACTGTCTAAAGACATTAATTAAAGATAGTGGCTAAAATGTGGAAAGGATCCAAGTACTGTTGCCTATTAAAAAACTCACTTTAAATATAATGGTGTATATAAGTTAAAAGTAAAACCATAAAACAGCTCTCACCAAACATTGACTCTTCTGGTATTTGATTTTCAACTCCTCAGCCTCCAGAACTGAGATATGCCATGTTAACGCTAATCAAAAATATGCTAGAGCTGACATATTAATTTTATACAAAGAAAACATCAGAACAAGAAAAATTATCAAGCATAAACAGAAGCATTAGACAATGGTAAAGAGGTCAGTTTTACAATAAGATATAGCAAAGCTGAATTTCTATATACTTAAAAATAGAGTGTCAAAATAAGTGAAGTGAAACCTGTTGAATGGCAAAAAGAAAGAAAATTTTACAATCAATAACAATTTATAACATAATTTCACAATTATAGTAGGAGATTTCAACACTTTTTTCAGTAATTAACTTAACCATCAGGCAGAAAATTGGAAGTGTTATAACTGAACTGAAGAGCATCATCAATCAACTGGATCTAGTTGTCATCTATAGAATACTTTATTCAACAACAGCAGGATACACATTCTTCTCAAGCTCAAGTGAAACATTCAGTATAAGATAGACTGCATTGCAAGCTATAAAACACACCTTGACAAATTTTAAAAACAGAAACCATGCAAAATTTCTCTCAGATCACAATGCAATTAAACTGGAAATCAATAACAGAAAAATGAATAAAAACAACAAAATATTTGAAGGTAAAACCACACACTTCTACATAACATTTGAATCAAAGATGTCTCAAGAATTTTGAAAATGTATTTTGGATTAAATGAAAATAAAATTTTCAAAAATTGTGAGATGCAGTGGTAGCAGCACTAGAGGAAAACATATAGTATTTAATACATATTTAAGAAAAGAAGATCTAAAATTAGTAGCCTTAGAAACCAGAGAAAGAAGACCAAGATAAGCCTGAAGCAAGCAGATGAAAATAAATAATAAAAATAAAACTGGAAATTATAACAGGTAAAAATTAGAGAGAATGAAACATTAGGGAAACCAAAGTTGATTCTTCAAATAGTTAAATTATACTGATAAACATCTAGCCAAGCTAACTGAAAAAAAAGAGAAAGAGAAGAAGCAAATTATTAATGACAAAAATGAAAGCAAAGTCATCACTGATTTTTCTGTGGTCATTAACAGATGAATAAAGGAATATTGTGAACAACTCTATGGCCACAAATTTGATAACTTACATGAACAAAAAATTAATCGAAAGACAATTTTCCAAAACTCAAACAAGGAGAAATTTATTATCTGAATAGGTTTATATTTATTACAGAACCAAATCAATAATTAGTAACCACCCAAAACAGACTCTCCAGACCCTAATGGATTCACTAACAAATCATACTACACATTTAATGAAGAAATTAGAGTAACTATCTATTATACAATTTCTCCCAGAAGTGCAAACAGATTGGATATACCTTAACTAATTCTATGAAACATTACCTAAATACCAAAGACAGAAAAAGACATGACAAGGAAACTACCAATATCTCTCATGAATATAGATGCAAAAACTTTCAACAAAATACTAGAATATTTAATCCAATCATGTATAAAAATAATTAGACATTACAACCCCGTAGAATTTATTCTAGGTATACAACTGTTATGATATGAATGTTTGTGTCTTTTCAAAATTAATATGCTGAAACCTAATCACTATTGTGTTGGTATTAAGAAGTAAGGCAATTAGGAGGTGATTAGGTCATGAGAGATGAGCTCTCACGAATGGTATAGTATTCTTACACATGAAGCCTCAGAGAGCTGCCTTACCTCTTCCACCATGAAAGGACACAGCTAGAAGGCAGCATTAATGAACCAAAAAGTAGGATTGTGCCAGACTCTGATTTGCTGGTGCCTTTATCTTCAACTTTCTAGCCTCCAGAACTGTGAGAAATAATTTTTTTTTTTTTTTCATGTCGCAGCTCTTCAGGGTTGAGGTTCTTGGTTCTTGTCTCATGTCCAGGAAGAATGAGGGACATGAACAGCCAGAAAGTAAGAAAGCAGGATTTATTGAGAGGACAGAAAAGCTCCCACAGTGGGAGGGGACTCAGGGGTTGCCCTCTGTTTTTTATAAGCTACTCGATTATATCATTATGGTAGCTCAGACTGACTAAGAGAAGACTATTTCAAAATTTGAAAATCAATTAATGCAATTTATTATTTCAGTAGGCAAAAGAAGACAAAACATATAACCGTGTGTGATATTATGAGGTATATTTATTTTGACCATGATTTCTGGCTCATGACACCCATAGTCCTTGTTATTTTCTAAATGACTAAAAGAATAAGCATATCTTTTGTTAAAGAATTTGATCTTTTGTCTTTATATCATGAAGCAGCTTTGAAACAGCTTCAGAGCAATAAAGGGGAAAGACAGTTTTGTTAGAATGTTGTTGTAATTTAGGCCTCAGAAAACAGAATTTCTTTTTCTCTCTGTCTCTCTCTGCCCTTCTCTTGCCCTCTTTTCATCTGCTTTTTTTTTTCTCCTTAAGGAGGGCAGCAGAAACTAAAAATATACTGTAATCTTTCCCCGGCTTTCTTACTTGGAGCTGGCCATAAAGACATTCTCTGACCCACCCCATCTGATCATAAGACCGTCATTCTAGAAGAGTCCTTGTCCCATCCCTTGAAGGAAGGAATGCTGCACAGACAGGCCAAGAAGAATTTGAACATACAGGCCTTGCTTGGTTTTCCCACTCAGTCTATTAGTATCAGATTATATTCTTTGTCCAATCACATTTCTACAAGTTTATCCATGCCTAAGTCATATCCATCCAATATAGTCCCCATAAAAGGACCAAGAGGATTAGGTTAGGAGACCTTTTCTACAGCTGAACATGTGGAGTTTCCTGGAAGGTGATGAGCCTGAGGAGGGCACAGAGGCTGCACACCCCTTCCCATACCGTGCTTTGTTCGTCTCTTCATCTGTATATTTTGTGATGTTCTTTATAATAAACCAGTATGCATAAGTAAGCATTTCTCAGAATTTTGGGAGCCACTCTAGCAAATCAATTAAACCAACCCAAGGAGATGATTGTGGAATCTCTAATTTATAACCAATTAGTTAGGAGCATACGGAACACAACCTGGACTTGTAATTATTATCAGAAGTGGGAGGAACTCATGTGGAACTGAGCCCTCAACCTGTGAGATCGGATGCTATCCTCAGGTAGATAGTGTCAGAATTAAATGTGAGGACACATAGCTGTCCTTAAATTGATTACTTGCTTGTTAGTGATGAAAAATTCTCACGCATTTGGTCACAGAAGTCTTCTGTCTTAATTGCTGTAATGTGAGAGCAGAGGAAAAAACAGTTTGTGTTTTTTCAATCACCATATCAATAGATTTTTTTTTTGACAAAAAAAAAATCCAACACTCATTCTTAGTAAAACCCTCAGCAAAATAGAAATAAAGGAAACTTTCTTCACTACAAAAAAATCTACAGCTTACGTTATACTTAGTGATTAGAAACTAGATGCATTCTCTCTAAGAATGAGAACAAGGCAAGACTGTCGCTTCATCATTCCTATTCAATATCATAATGGAAGTCCTAGCCAGTGCAGTATAAAAAGAAAAGGAAAGTAAAAATATAACTGATTGGGAGAAATAAACAAAACGGTCTTTGTTTGTAGATGACACAATTACCAACGAGAAAACCCCAAAGAATCATCAACACAGTTTCTGAACTATAAAGCAATTACAGCAAGTTTGTAGAATATAAGGTTAATTTATGACAGTGAACTGATTTTCTACATGCCAGCAATAAACAGTTTGGTTATAAAATTTAAAATATAATACCACTTTCATTTGCATGAGTAAAGGAGAAATTCTTACAGAAAAACCTAACAAAACAGACATAAGATCTATTTGGAGAAAGCAAAATTCTAAAAGAAATTGAAGAAGATCTAAATAAATGGAGAAATATTCATGTTCATAATAGGAGGTCTTAATATTGTTAATCTGCTGGCTCTTCCCAAATTAATTTTTACATTTAATTCAATTTCAATTAAAATATTGGCAAGTTATTTTGTGGATGTTCACAAAAATAAGTTTAAAATTTCTATGGCATAAGGCCAATAATAAGGCCAATAATAAATAACAACAAAAAAAGAGAGACAAAGTTTATGAACTGACACTATTATTCTTCATGAATTATTATAAAGCTACAGTAATTAAGACAGGTTGACGTTGGTGAAAAAAATAGATTTATGGAATACAATAAAAAGCCAAGTAATGTACCCACACAAATATACTCAACTGACCTTTGATAAAAGAGCAAAGACAAGTCAACAAAACATAATACACTTCAACAAATGTTTCTAGAAAAATGTAATATCCATATACAAAATTAATCTAGAAACATATGTTACATTATTAACTCAAAATAGATCATATTAAGTTCATGAGTTCCTCCTAGAAAAAGTGCTACATATCTCATTGCTGAATATCACTACAGTCACCCTTGAAGTACTTTTCTTGGGAAGCTCTGAATCAATGCCAGTGCCTAGTTCACCCGTCAAAGCAATTTTTCAACACTTTTTCTGGAATGACCATCAGAGCTGTTGTCATATTACCCTTCATGTCCTGATTGTCATCAAAATGTTTTCCTTTCAATATTTCTTTTATCTTTGAGTAAAGAGAAAAGTCAATGGGGGCCAGATCAGGTAAGTAGGAAGGGTGTTTTAAGTAGGGAGGGTGTTTATTTGTTTACTGGCTAACAACTCCTTCATAGACAGTGCTGTGTGAGTGGGTGCATTGTTGTGATGTAAGAGCTCTTTTGGGACCATTTTTGCACTCGCCTTTCTCATGCCAAAATTTTCAGTTAAGATTTTTCTGTTTCTCTACCAATGTCTATTTGATCTGCTATGATTCTCACAATCAGCCAACAATTTTGACACACAATTTGACAAATTTTTGCAATGCGTTTCTCAGTTCTGCTTCTTATTGGCTGTCCTGACCTCTCTTCATCAGCGACACTTTCTCTCCACTCAGAAAAACATTTATTCCACTTGTACGCTGCTATTTTCTTCATGGCACTATACTTATAAACTTACACTAACATGCTCCAGATTTCACTTCTCTTGCCAGTTTAATAAGAAATTTAATGTTTGTTCATTGCTCTAATCCAAACTCTGACATTCTTGGGACAGCACACATGGAATAACAATAATGAATGCCACACAGCAAGACACTATCACATATCAACATGAACACAGATGTGAGACACTGATATACCAAGGTTATGAAACCTTACCAAGTTGTTTGAACAGTGCTGACAACATAAGTGCACGGTGGCAAGTTTGTGAACTTAATTGTCACACCTGGTAGATCAAAAGTAAAATGAAAAACTATAAAAACTTAAATGCAAATCAAAACCACATTGAGATATCACCTAACCCCAGTAAGAATGACCATCTTTAATAAAACAAACAACAACAGATGCTGGCGAGGATGTGGAGAAAAGGAATGCTTCTACACTGCTGATGGGAATGCAAACTAGTGCAACCTCTTTGGAAGACAGTGTGGCGATTTCTGAAAGAACTAGAAATTGACCGTCCATATGACCCAGCAATTCCCCTATTGGGAATATACCTGGAGGAACTCAAATCATTCTTCAAAAAAGATATCTGCACAAGTATGTTTGCTGCAGCTCTATTTACAATAGCAAAAACATTGAACCGATCATGTCGCCCATTGAAACTGGACTGGATTAAAAAAATGTGTTACATATCCACAATGTAATATTATGCAGCCATAAAGAAGGACAAACATATGGACTTCTCAGTAACTTGGCTGGATTTAGAGTTGGTCATACTCAGTGATCTATCACAGAAACAAAGAACAGACTACCATATGTTTTCACTCATAAGCAGATATTGAACAATTATTATAATACTATAAGAAAGGGATTGGCAGTAGTGGGAAACTGTCAGGGGATGGGGGTAAGATTGGCAGCTGAAGGAAACTACTAGGGAAGGGAGGGGCACATCTCATCAACAAGGGTACTTGCATAATCAACGTTTGTATACCCAATCCTGAATTGTACCCCACGTCTTTATAATAAAAAAAGTAATGAAAAAAAAAAAAAAGAAAAACTATCAAAACTTTAGAAGATATCATTAGAGAAAATTTAGGTGGTCTTAGACTTAGAAATTAATTTTTAGATTTCACACCTAAATCACAATCTATAAAATAAAAAAATAAGTTGGACTTCTGTTCTTCACGTTATTTTTATTGATATATAATATTTGTACATATTTGTGAGCTATGTGTGCTATTTTGTTACTTACATAGCATGCATAATGATCAAGTCAGGGTGTTTAGGGTGTTTACCACCTCAAATATTCACTATTTCTATGTGTTGGGAACATTTCAATCTTCTAACAATTTTGAAATAACGATACCTTATTGTTAATTGCCATCACTTCTGCTGTTATATAATAATAGCACTTATTTATTTTTATCAAACTTTATGTTTGCACTATGGTACTAAAGAAAATATTTTCAAGTCACAGTCTCTGATAAAGAACTAGTGTATAAAATATGTACAGGCTTCTTAAGACACAACAATAAGAAAAAATACAAAAAATTAATAAAATGGACAAAAATCTCAACTGTCATCTCACTAAAAATATATACAGATTGCAAATGATCATATGAAAAAAATGTTGACATCTTACATTATTAAAAAAATTCAAATTAAAGCAGCATTGAAATACCACTACACACCATTCGCATTAGAATGGCCTAAATCCAAAATACTGAGAATAATAAATAAAAACAAGGATATAGAGCAACAGGGACTCTCATTCCTACCTAGTAAGAAAGCAAAATGATACAACTACTTTGAAAAACAGGCCGTTTATGACCAAGCTAAACATAGGTTTAGGATATGATCCAGCAGTTGCACTTCTAGTTATTTACTCAAATGAGTTGAAGACTTATCTCCCAACAAAGTGCCATACATGACTGTTTATAGCAGCTTATTCATAATTCCCCAGAGCTAGAAACAAGCAAGATGCCCTTCAATACATGAATACATAAATGATTTTTGTACATTCATACGTGGAATATCATTCAGCAATAAAAATATATGAGCTATCACAAGACGTGGAGAAACTGTAAATGCATGTTGGTAAGTGAAAATAGCTAGACTAAAAGGGCAGCAAACTGGACAATTCCAGTCATATGGCAGTCTGGAAAAGGTAAAGATATGGACACAGGAGAAAGTTCAGTGGTTTCTAGAGGATCTGGCAGCAGTTAATAGTTGAAGCAAAGGGGTTTGTTTCTAAGGGTGGTGAAATTATACTGTAAGATACTGTGATCATGAGTACATGATGTTATACATTTGTCAAAACCCATAGAACCATATGACATCAAAGTGAACCCTAATGTAATCAGTGGACTTTAATAATAAAGAATATAGGTTCATCAGCTGAAATGGATGTACCTCACTAATGTCAGACATAAACATATGAAAACTATGAAAAAAAGGTTTATATAAAAATCTGTACTATATCTGTTCAACTATTCTGTAAACCTAAAATTGTTCATAAAATGAAATTTCTTCCTTGGAGATGCACTGAGAAACTTTGAAGTAAACTTTTAATATACTACATAGTAAATGTTTTATGTCATCTCAAAAACAACCTCCCAAATGTGTTAAAAATTGTTCAGCCTTATACATGTGCCATGTAACAGGAAAAAAGTGGATCTGTAGATAGAAATTTGCTCTTATTAAAATCGTTATAGCTCTGCATTTACACAATAGACTCAAAATCATTATAATTATATTTGCTTCTGTAAACACACACACACATACACACACACACACACACACACACACACACACACACACTTTATCCAGAGCACAGCATCTTCTAAGAAAAAGAAAGAAAGGATCTTCCTAATAATACCAAAAAAAGGCCTTTTTGCCAGTTCCTTTCATTCTATATTATCCCTAGATGATACGTGGGCATGATTTCTGGTGAATAGGAAGAAGCACAGCTGGTAACTACCATCAAAACTCAAATCCACATCTGTTGTGATATTGCCGAAAAGAATTCTTCACTAATTTATTTGACAAGACATCTTTTACCCACCACCCCATCTCAAGGAAGTGCAAGACATTTCCAGAAAACATCTGGACACTCTGCTAAAAGGAAGCATTTCTTATCTTGTTAGACATTATTTTCATTAGATTTTATCATAATTGCCTATTATTGCACAATTAAACACCAAGAATAATATATTGGCGGCAAAAATACATTAAGTCAAAAATAATTTTTTGAATTTTTTTGAGAGTTGTTCTTTACTACTCCAACTGTCTCAGGCTTTCCAGGATACTAAAAAAGAGCAAGTTACTTTTCTTTCCTAGCTCAGCAAATTCATTTTTTTGTCTTTTATTAATTTTTCTCAGGACTTGGCATTCCGCAAATCTTTGTCTCTAAAAATTGCTTTAAAATAATTTCAGTACTAAAGTTTAAAATCTACTGTTTATAATTACACACTTTTTAGTTTAAGGTTCTAAAAGTCTTTTTTTAATGTGCTATAGTACACAGTAATCATAGTGTTTATTCGTTCTTAAATATATCAGATTGACCACATCATGGATGATTGAATTAATATTGATCTAAGAGCTTTAACTTACACATTTTCTAGGTTCTTCGACTCTATATTTATTGGTTATGTGTGGCACAGTATCTATTTTAATTAGAATTTAAGATGTTAGGTAATAAAAATCATGGAGCACTATAGTGAGATGAAAAACATTGCAGGATAAAAATAATTTTCTAATTAGAGACGTATATTAAAGCACTGAGGTTTTCAAGCATGAAAAAAATAGCTATGCTCAGAAATGTTAAAATGAGCATATGGGTAATTTTATACAACTGTACACTTGTGTGTCAACCAACAAATTATCCTCATTTCTGCTGTGTGTGTGTATTTAATTTTCCCACTATTCCTTTAAAACTATCTTTGTGAAATTAGGTATAAAATAACCTATAAAATATGCAGGGCTACCCTAGTTAAATAGGTGCTGAACTTTAATGCAGACTGTTGATCTGATAAACATATAAATAGTATATATTTTCTCCCCAAAATATCACATTCTATGTAAAACAGCCAATAAACCAATAGATTTGGACAGCAGTTACTGAGAGGAAGGAAATGAACCAGAGAGCCATGAGTCAGGTGAGGGAGCATATTGTAGGCTCTCATAAGAGTTTGGATTTAATTTCAATGTTTTGGAAATGATTTGGTGATACTTAGAATAGTATCTTCTTTATTTTTTTGAAAAACTATTTTTCCTTATGTTTTGAGAAAAAGTTATAGGTAGAAAAAAGCAGAAGTTAGGAGGTCAGAAATAAGACTATATTAGTGTCAGTGATATGTTAAGCCAGTGAAATATGGCCTTTTAGTAGACGTAAATAGTATAAATAAATGACATATTCATGTGTCCTAGATCCCAAGTCAACTGCTTCTCTTGCATTAACAACTCTTTCTCTCCTCACATATATGGCCTCATTAGGCTTCTTTATGATAAAGGGAAAAATGGGCCAGGTTTAAGCTGTGGGCAGATTAATATATTAACACAAGGCAAAAAATTGCTGTTGCCAATGGCAATCCCACACCAAAAGACACAGGTTAGGAGAAACAGTGTAAAGATTTTCGAACAGTGCACGTGATCATCAAATTTGTATGGAAGAAGTGGTTGGAGGTAAGGTTGTAAAGAGACTCATGGGAGGATGTGAATGCCTTGACTTTTTGGTTTGGTCCTTGAGGGAGCAAGATTGAAATTTCACTGACAAGAAAATCTTGGGAAAAGGTTCATAGACCTATGGGAATCAGCCCGAGTGTATGAATTTTTGTTTCTCAGATCTTGAAAGCATCTTCTGCAGAAGAGATACCTAACTGGAGGGAGTGCACACTAGTGACTTTATACAACTGTATGCTTGTGAACAAACCACTTTATATATATATAAGTATGTATGTATGTGTATTTATAGACTATTCAATGTCTAATTTCACAAAGATAGTTTTGAAATTATAGTGTAAGAATTTTAAAAAACATATAGTTAGAAATGAGAAGAATTTGTGGAGAGAGAGAGCAAGTGAGCTCATGGGTAACTTTATACAACTGTATGCTTGTGAGCAAACCATATATATAAGCTATTTTATGCCTAATTTCACAAAGATAGTTTTGAAATTATAGTGTGAGAATTTTTTTTAAAAAACCTACATACAGTTGGAAATAAGGAGAATTTGTGGAGAGAAAGAGAGAGAGAGAGAGAGAGAGAGAGAGAGAAAGAGAATATGATTCATTCATATTATTTTTGCATAGAAGTTAGCAAGTATCTGTCCTTGCTCACCACTGTTCTTGCATAATAGTTTCATGAACAGAGTTGTTATGATGTCAGCTATAGAGAATATGCATTAGCCCAACCATACATGCTCAGTCTTACCAAGATTGATCTAGCTACTGGCAATGCGAAAGTCACCAGCAAAGACCAATCTTGAGACCATTGTGTGACTATCTCTCTACGAGTTCAACTCTTTTTCTCTAGGAAACCAACCACACACATTATGGCAAATGAATTTATCTGACTGACCCATTTAACCATGGGTAAGAAGGATTTGTCTTTAGTGGAAATAGATTTCTTTCACATACAGGGAAGTGATGATTTAATTTCAACATTATTGTTGAGGCTTTAATTTCAACATTATTGTTGCAATTATCATTACAAAAGTTATGACCACTGTGGACACTTAGTAACTTAACACAATCAGTGAATCCAAGATATACAAGGAGCAGACTAGAGTACAGGAAAGTCTGTTGTTGCTTGCATCTTGATTGCCTCGTCCCTTATTTTTTGTTTAGGTCTATTATTTCCTGCTACAAGGATGTTCTCATTATTTCTGATAAGATTCTTACAGATGCCAGAGCAGGCTCAGTCTGTACATGTGGCAGGCTAGAAATGCCAAGGAGTTTATGACTCCAGGAGCCCCCTCAACCAATAGCTGATAAAAGCTAATGTATCGACAGTTGAAAATTGCTCATGAAACACACACTCCATTGGATATCTTCCCTATAATTTGCTGTCACTTCCAAACTATTTTCACTCAAAGCCTTGGTTCTGATTTCCTTTGGGGATAAGTTTATTTAAGATAATCAAATAGATATTTCATACTTTTTGTTCTTATAAATAGGTAGAGCAAGACAAGGGAAAGGTCCCTTTCACTGAAATCCTGGTTAGGTTCAACTTAGCATACCTCTCTAAGAAATAATAAAAATTCAGGAGATTAAGTGTATCGTGATACTTCTTTCCTTGAAAGTATTCCCTTTAATAACTATTTCTCATTAAAATTGTAATATGAGAATTGTGTGTTCACGCTCCCTTTTCCCCAAAAGTCAGTATATCCAACTCTTGGTGATGATAATCATTCCTCTCCTAATTCAATTCTATACTGGTGTCCTAAACTAAAAGATTCCATTTTAAATTCTGTATAAATATGCACTTAGTACAAAATAATAGGAAAGAGGAGAATCTGGATCTTCTGAATCCTATGGTTCCAGTGGGGGGACTTGTTCTGTAATATGGACCAGCTAAGAAGTCTTCTCTTGCCCTGAACCCTATTCAAAATTTGTTGCTTTAAAGTTGTCTTAAAAATATATTAGAGACATACACTGATATGTGATATTTATTACGTCTAAAATTCAAAAAGTTCAGCCACATGTTGTACCTTTTCCTTAGAGGTAGAGAAAATACAATGATTCAGCAATTGCAACTTAAGTTAGAGGCAATATTTTTATATGTTCCAAATCACCATATTCCAGAGGATACTCTCTGTACCCCCGCTGTTGTGTTTTATTTCTCCTGTTGCCTGGTCCATAAGTGCATTATCAGGTTGTCTACAGAACCTACTTGGTTTCTCAGGGAAATTAGCAGGATACATAATAAATATAGTGAACCTGGATTATGACTCCAAGATGGGAGGTGCTCAATGACTCTGTAGACTTGATTAAGACAGGAAGTGAGACAGTAAGAAGCGTTCCTGCTATCATCAGTTGAAAACAAGTTGTTTCTAGTATTGTGAGCTCCTGGAAATAAAAAAAAGATTAATTTGAAAACCTTATGAAAGATGACAGAAACTATGTTGATATGAGTAAGTAAAGAACTTGCATCTGGAAACTATCGGCAATTACAATTAACATCAGTTACGTTTATAATAATCCACTATATCCTTCAAGATTCATATGCTTTCTACATAGGGTAAACAAGCTCAAAAGTCAGGGAAGTGATAGAAATCAGTAGTTGTCAATATTTTAAGTTTTTAATACAGATTGAACATCTCTAATCTGAAAATCTGCAATTCAAAATTGCTCCAAAAATCCAAAACTCCTTTTTTTTTGAGTTGGAGTCTTTCATTCTGTCACCCAGGTTGGAGTGCAGTGGCACACTCATGGCCATCACAGCCTCGACCTACTGGACTCAAGTGATCCTTTCGCCTCAGCTTTCCAAGTAACTGAAACTACAGGCATTTACCACTACACCCGACTAATTTTTTTTTTTTATTTATTGTAGAAATGAGAGCTTGCCAAGTTGCCCAGACTGGTCTTGAACCCGTGGGCTCAGGCAATCTTCTCACCTTGGCCTCCCAAAGTGCTGGGATTATAGGCATGAACCATTGCAAACTTTTTGAGCACCAACATGACATAATGCCACAAGTGGAAAATAATTCCATTCCTGATCTCATTCATGTTGTGCCTCATAGTCAAAATGGAGTCACAACTTTATTTCATGCACAAAACTATGTAGAATATTGTATAAAATTACCTCCAGGTTATGCATATAAAGAGTATATGAGACATAAATGAATTTCAGGTTTAGACTTAAGTCCAATTCCCAAGTATTATGTAAATGAAAATATTTCAAAATTTAAAATATCTGAAATCCAAAACATTTCTAGATTTTCAGGTATTGGCCTCAATGTCTGAAATCCAGGATTGATAGGGTACAGGATGTTTCTTACACTATTTTAGTAATGAGTGAATGGGTGTGCATCACAACTCTCTTATCACAATAAGCTACTGTGGATATTCTTTCAGGTTGTAAGTATGGTTAACTCATATTCGCATGTGGGAAATGGAGAAGTAAGCTCAGGATAAAATTATAAATGTGCTCTCCTTTTTTTTATAAGATATACTTGAAACAAAATGTTCTTCATCTGCCAAGCCATACTGACTTTCTATGACCCAAGATATTCCTATAAACTCAAAATCCATGAACCACGTTCTTTTCATACTGAATATTTTCTTTTCTCTACATTTTTACTTAAGTAGGTGGCCACTAGTCACATAAGCATACTTGTGGCAATATCAGAATATTTTTCTTCAAAGGAATGTTCTTCCTTTATTCAATGGGTTTTTGTCTATGAACTAGCTCAGGTCTAAAAATTGGGTGAAAAATTTTGGTTCTCCATTGTAATGATTTTAACCAGATTACTTTCTCTTGGCTAGGAGGTGCTTTGCTTTGTTTTAAAATTCATTTTATTTTTAAAAAAATTCTTACCAGTCTAATAGGACTTTGTTAGATTGTTCACCTAATTTAATCCTAGGGAACCATGATCAATGGGTTCCCACCAAAGGACCAGTAGTTCAAACCATTTTGATTTCACGACCAATCGTCCTATTCACAATGGTACTCATAAGCATTCAGTCTCAGCAGTTACTTGCTATAGTTACTGATGGCTGCAAGAGCAGTATTCTTGAAGATGGACACAGAACATAAAAACAGGTCCAGGTATTTCCAGCAGACTGCAATTTAATACAACAATTAGGTATGGGCCTCGAGTTCACACACATATTGCTATAACTGAAAGGCATTAAGTACTATAGCCACTGCACTATTTCTGTGACTCTCATTCCTAATACTGCCTCTGACACCCATAAAGCTAAGTAACTAGATACTAGAATCCAGATCTGTCTATTTCACATTCTTATATGCAGTGATCTCTGCCACCATTCTGCCTCATTCCCCAGCTTTATTGAGGTATAATTGACAAATACAAATTAGATATATTTATGGTTTACTCTCAGAAAATTTCAAGTATACAATACAGTATTTATCATGCTGTACTTTATGTTCTTTCAAGTCTGTTCCATCTAATGATACAATATGCTTCTCATCTAAAAGTTTAGTTGCAACAGTCATGAAAATGTATTTTTTTCAGGATCCTTTCAACATAGGAAGGTAGAGTACCTTCTCTACAAGTTTCTTTGCCTCTATTATTTCCATTACTTGCTTGTGCTTTTCATCATAATATCATTAGCATGAGGAAGTGATTAGCAAATAAATTGGTAAAACATGATGAACAAAAATAATAGCTAATTCTTTTGAAGATGTACTGTGCTAAGCACTGCTTTTGGAATATTACCTATATCAACTCTTATTTTTCACTGTAATCCTATAGGGTACTATAATTATCTCATATTATAGTTGTGGAATCTGAGACATGAAATCTTAAATTCATCAAATATAACAGCAGTAAGTGGCAGAACTGGGCATCAAATGCAATTGATGTGTGTTTCCAAAGCCTGTGTCCTGAACTGCTGTGATGACGTACCATCTCTAGTTTAATGTTTTCTGAGCATAAGACTCCACCTTGCTAGATTCTGATTATTCTTTTGTCTATCTCTGTAGCCAAAAGAGAATATAAAACAAGAATATAGCAGGAATATAAAAAGTTCTGAAGATCTGAAGTCTTTTTACCTTGTTTTTACAAAGTATTCCTTAACCTGTGCACTCTTCTGCATATTCACTAAATTAATTAATGCCATATCTAGTAGATAAACTTGATACCTCACATTTCTTGATTACTTATTTATTGTGAATTCTGTAACTCTGTAATTGTGATTGATTACTTGTTTATTGTGAATTCTGGTGACAAAAGACAATCATGCTAAATTATTTGCAGACAGAGGTGGCATAGAACTTTTGTATTTGAGATAACTTTAAAGATTATTAAAACTAATTTTAAATATGAAAATATATTTTCCAATATATTATTTTTTCTTTCCATATTAAAACTACTATCTTTCATTATCAGAATTGATTTTGGATTATATGCAGATGGAAAGAAAGATTGAAACAAAAGAGAAAGAAGGGTAAAGATAACGAACTAAGATAATTAACAGATGGCAGGTGTAATAAAACCTGATATATAAAAGATATTTTCCAAGTTAGAAATAAATAAATAATATTTTCCCTGTGAAAATGTATAGTAGAATCACTGTGATCATGGCATATGTGTGATTCTCTTAATAGAGGGACTAGGGTCAGTCAGCTGTTCCTCCAATGTGTATAAACCTTTGCTCAATCAATGTTGCTCAAGTAGCTGACAGTGGATAGAAATAGGAAAACAATATCTATAATATTTTATATAAGCACAAATTTGCAAACATTTGCACTCTGCCCTTACCAGATAAGCAGACACAAGTCTGACTTCTCTAAGCCTCAAATGTTTCATTTGTGAAATTAGAGCACTGGATGCTAGGATCCCTACAATACATTCTGAAATTCTATTAGTTGATATTATCATGCTATGTAATTGAAAGAACAGATTATTCAATTCACATGTTATAGTATAATTAACATTTCTTAAAAATAACGGAATCAAAAAAGAATTTGGTCATTCTGATAATCAGAGATGACATCTATGACTAGAATCTTTGAGTTTATCATAACCTTCCAGTCTGAGTGTCTCAGAGCTCAACAGATTTTGCATAAAATTTAACATTCAGCTCTTCACCATCTTGAAAGGTAAACCTTCTAATTCTGCTAATTGTAACTTTAGTACCAATATTATCAAGTCAGATTGGACCTGTCTGATAAGCTTAATGAAGAGAGATTGGTTCTTAATTTAAATTGGAGTTGAAAAGTTGCCTTTGCTGTTTTATGAACTTTGAAAGACATGCAGACACATACTGGCAAAATCTTCTCTTGAAATCCTGACCCTCCATAGTTCTGGAAGAACTTGATTCGTGTCAAAGATTATTACTTCTAAACATTATTTCTATTCGATATTTATTCCAAAGAAAGAGGATTACATTAGTGTTTGAAATGTTTTTTAAGGAAACAACTGTGCTATGTATAACCTTTTTTCACTTTTAATGTAAAATCTGGAGAATAAGGTATTCAATGAGCCTATTCTATGATATCCTTCCACAAACCAGATAGTTCTCAATATTAACAGAAATGAGTGAATTGCCAATGTTTTTAAAGCAGTTAATGTAGCAAACATTTAATAACCACTATGATAAATAACAAAAACTAAGAGTAATTAAACTGTCAAGAATGGATTGAATACATAAAATGACCAAAACTTTTTATATGTGCTCCGGAATATATAATATTGAATAAAAAATTTCTTGACTCATGAGCCAGTGTGTCAATATTCTAATTTGGTATACTAGTCAGCAGCAACAAAAATAGAAGGCCCAATCATCCAGGCATAAAAATCCCCTTCCTGAACTGATTTAGCTATTATTGAATAATGATACTGAATATCTTTCTATGTCACAAAACACCCTTTCTCTATCCTGTGACAATTGATTCAAGTCTAAATTAAACCCATTTAAGCTGCCAACCTTTTTGAACTCCATATTCACTGAGCACTATTAATTCAATTAACAATATTCTCCTATTGACTAATTGCACCATATGGTTTCTGAAGAAATAATGGTGCTGAAACTGACAGTCTCTTCTTTCCTTTTATATTTTCAAACTGCAATAATTGTGGCATAGCTATGTCCAGTTTCCTATTTCAGGCAATCAAGGGAACCTCATTTAAAAACAGAGATAAATAGATCCATTCTGAGCAATGTCTATATATGACTCTCTTTTGCCTTTGCTGTTTTATGAACTTTGAAAGACATGCAGACACATACTAGAAAAGTCTTCTGAAATCCTGACCTTCTATAGCTCTGAAGAATTTGATTCATGTTAAAGACTTACTTTCTGGTTGAGGAAGTCTTGTAATTATCAGTTCATTGATATCATTTGAAAATTTTCTTGAATAAGTGTGATATTTTATCTGTTTTATTTTTATTTGATTATAGATTATTACAGATAGTTTACTATCACTAGATGAATAAAAAATTCTTAACTAAATCTCCTACTCTGATTTTAAGTCTTCCTCTTAGTCTTTTTAATAACAAAGTATCCTGTTGACTATTGCTATAGTTTGAATATTTAACCCCCTAAGCCTGAAATTTGATCCCCGATATTGGAAGTAGGGCCTAATAAGAGACGTCTGGGTCGTGGGGGTGGATCCCTCGTGAATGGCTTGGTTCTATACTCTGTGGTAATGAGTGAATGTTCATTTTATTAGTTCCTAAAAAACTGCTTGATAAAAAGAGCCTGGCACGTTTCCTCTTTCTTTCCTTCTCTCTTTTTCGTTGTATGATCTCTGCGCACTCTGAGCTCCCCTTCACATTTCCAGCATGAGTTTGAGCAGCTTGTGTTCCTCACCATAAGTAGATACTGGTGCCATACTTCTTGTACAGCCTATGGAACTATGAGCCAAATAAACCTCTTTATCATTACCTAGCCCAAGGTATGCCATAATAGAAACACAAATAGACTAAGACAACTACCTATCTTGAGAACGTGCTTAGGTATCCACATATATAATAAGCAAACTTTCCAAATAATCAAAATCTTAATAGGATTCATTTTGCATGATTCATTTTTAGTGTTTCTTCTTATTTCACAAATAACTACTAAGGTAAGAATCTAGCCTTCAAATTTAATATTTATTAAAATGTATTTTGAAATCATGATACTGAGAAATAACTCCAAATAGACTTCAAGGCTACAGCTTTTAATATGCTACTAGACCACAAACATTTTTACAAAATAAGCTTATTTTGCAGTAATTCAGATTCACATAAAAGCTGTGCAGTTAGTACACCAATTTCCTATATACCATTCACCCGCTTTCTTCTATTATAAACATCTGGCCTCAATATGATATACTTGTTCTAACTAATGATATGCCATTGGTACATTGCTATTAACTAAATTCCTCACATACTTAGATTTTCTTATTTTTTACCTAATGTCTTTTTTTAGTATATCAGAATTCTATTCAGGATATATTGCATTTAGTTTTCATGACTCCTTAGGTTTTTCTGGGGACGATTTCTCAAACTTGTCTTATTTCTGATGACCATGACAGAGGACTGTTGGCCAGCTGCTTTGTGGAATGCACCTCAATTTTGGTTTGGCTGTTGTTTATCTCATGGTTGACTGTGGTAATTTTTGTGAGGTATTATTTGGAATTCTTCTGATGTCATATTTTATCTATTCTGTCCAATTTATGTATTCAATCAATTGTTTATATAATGATGGACTCATGAATATTTATTTAAAACTTTAGAGTATAATACTAACTCTGTTGCTTGTTGCTTGAACTCTTCTAACTTTGGCTATTGGAAGTTTTTTTAGTTGATCCCTCTGTCCTCTAAATAAACTCTCATGTGTTCTTGTTTTGTTAGCCTTTACTTTCTGGCACTCCTCAGGCCCAATTTGTACATTCCTTGTTCCAGCTCTAGAATAAGTTGTTTCTTCAAGGAGCCCTGGTTTCTCTCAGTGGAGAATTATATCAGAAACCAAGACCCAGACACTGGTTGGGCTCATTGTTATTGGTCTAAACTGATAGTGAGGAGGAAAAAAATAGATACTTAGAATTCAATAGATAATTAACTCAATTGTCCCAGATGAAACCTCTGACCCATGTTAAGGAACAGTATTTGATGGTTAACTTCTTTGCCTCTACCTACATATGTGACCACAAGCAAGTGAAAGTAATTTTGGAACTCAGTTTTTTCATGTGTAAAATAATGAGCAAAAGTAATAGACAGGAACTCACCAGGAAGACAACAAATAAAAATCTTTATTTTAGAGCTTGCCGATTTATAGAGTTTGGTCTTTTCCATTATGTAAATACATCCAAAATGACTAATTTCAAACTACTTACCAACAAGGCTTGTAAAAATTTCTGACAATGTAATTATCAGGTCTCTTGAGCTGTTATGAGTCAAACTCAACCAACAATACAGATTAGTGATTCACATGCAAACACTCACAAACTCATAGACACAAAATACATACACATAAACACACACAAACATGCATATTTGTTTCTTTTTTAACAATGAGAAAGGGAGTTTTAATTTTTGATAATTAATTAAAATTAAATGTGCTACCAAGGACTAAGGAAAGGGGCACCCCTGGCAATGCCCCTCTGTTCCTGCTCAGGCAAAATCCTACTCCTCTCCATCAGCCCTTATAAACCTGACTTTCACTGACTATGTAATACTATTAGTAATTCTATGAGCCAGTACTAATATTAGCAATTCTATTTTATAGAGAAAAATACTGAGGTTCAGAAACCTAAATGAATGGTTTCTGTGCCTATACTTCATATTTAAAGAATCTTATTTATATTTAATTTAGGATAACTTTCAATTCATGTGATTAGTGACTGAAATATATGAAGAATTGTAAGACCCTTGACAAATTTTGCCTAATGTTTTCTTAATAAGGACATACCAATTTATTCTCTCACTAAGTTAATGATAGTATATGAGTGTTCACTTTTTCTAATAATGGAAATTAAAATTAAGACAAAATAAATTTTGCCAAAAATTTGCCACATGGGTTTATTGTTAGGTATGTTTTCATTGATCTGATTATTAACTTGGTTAGTCATTTTTCATATATAATCTTCATTATATCTAGTTATACTTATATCTACAGAGATATATGATATCACTCTCTAGACAGATAGAGAAAAAATTATACACACATCTATTTACCGACTGCACCAGGAGAAGAACTCCAGGTAATAGTTACTGAACACAAAAAAAGGCATGTAAGTCATTATTAAGGATGATGCATGGCCATAGAAGAAGAAAATCAGTGCAGGAATGTGGTGGAACCCCAACAAGAAAGTCTGGAAGTGTCTTATCACTAACAACATTAACCATTTGTGATAAATTTTTGGCAAAATTTATTTTGTCTTAATTTTAATTTCCACGATTAGAAAAAGCAAACACTCATACATGATCATTGACTTAGTGACAGAATAAATTGGTATGTCCTCATTAAAGAAATATAGGCAAAATTTGTCAAGAGTCTTATAATTCTTCATACATTTCAGTCACTAATTCTGTGCACTGAAAGTTATCCTAAATCAAATATAAAAAGATACTTTAAATATGAAGAGTATAGGCACAGAAATCAGACATTTAGGATTAAATTTCAACTCTGAACCTCAGTTTCTTTCTCTATAAAATGCAATTGCTAATATTAGTACTGGCTCATAGAATTACTATAAGTATCACATAGTAAGCTCTCAAAATTATTAATATTTAATTAGAGTATAGTGATTATTGTATAATTTATAATAAATAAATTTCTGAAAGCCAAGGAACTTATTAATATGAGAAAGTGTTATGTAGCCAGTGAAAACTGTTTAGAATGTGACATTTATTTATGTCCTTATACTTCCTTTTATTTTGAAACTTTTTCTACTGTGAATATGTATTATTTTAGAAACATATATTTACAGATAATTGTGCTATTACTTTTAAATAAAAATGAAATGATAGAATTAGTCCACATAATGTACCTTCCATCTGTAACAATATTTCAACTGCTTTTACTTAAAGAAAGTGATTCACATTTAAAAATGAATGTATACTTTCTAATGTTATTATGTGTCTTGTATGGTTTTTTTTAATCTTAAGTACTTTTTACTTTGTTCTGTATTACATATTTTTTTTCAGTGTTTCACTTTCCTTCATGACAAGCATTTTTCCTGTGTTCCTCCCATCTCCAACAATGTTAGTTTCTTAACCTTTATGGTCAATATCAGCCTGACCTTTAAGACACCCGGTAACACCCAGATATGTTGAGTAATTATAAAAGAGACTTCCTCATTGGGAGGGCTCTTATATCATCCCAAGTATAGTGCCTTCAGCCTTATTTCCCAAGTGTGGAACAAAGGGTAGATGGAATGTCTGCTTTTCACTTATTGTAAATGCTAAAGGCACACTTTATTTTCTTCTGTAGTCCCAAGTCCACTTCAGCTTTTATGCTTTCGCCACAGGAATTCTGACATGCACGATGGCTTACAAAACAAATAATGTCAGATCTATTTGTCATGTTGCCTCACTCTCTTACAGCCAAGATTTAAAGCCAAGTATATTTTTGGTTTTATAATTCATATAATCAGAATTTCTTGGGCTATGTCAATCCTCTTTGTTCTCCCCCTCAACCCCCCTTTCTATTTTGGTCATATTCCTTCAATTTATCCTACTAAAAATCTAAAAGACAATAAAAATTTAGAAATGTAATTGGTGACAAGGACATTTTTTGGCTGGGAATCGGCAAGTTTTTTAAAGTGCTTTATTTCACTACAGCTTCACATGTATACAGGTATTTTATAAACAATAACAAAAAAGGTGTTTTTAAAAACGGAGATTCTTGTCCAGTTGGAGAATACAAAGTCTCTGACTTTTTTCTATTTTTAAGATTAATGTGAATCATTAACTTTGGGTTTGGAATGTTATAGTGAGCACAACTGAATAGCAAGATATACCTAGGATGGCCAGTTATTTTGTATAGACAGAGTATCTTATATTTAATGTTTTTATCTTGTGTCTTTTAGTGACCTTGTCAGTATTTTCTAAATGTGCCAAATCTATATTTTTTCATTAGATTACAACAATTAGAACTATTTTCAAATGTATCTGGCTGTCATGTGCTTTATTTACTAAAACTGACAACCCTAGACACAGGCCTTTTTACTATGAATACTTACTAAACAGGTTTCAAAATATAACTGAATTTAAGAGATCTCTTTTGTAATTTCTAATTCTTTTAGTGATAGATATAAGCATGCTTATTAAACTTTTCTCTTAGGAAACAGAAAAAAAACAGTACAGAAAGGGCATTTCTACTTTTAGATTTGATTGATCTAGTATTCAGCCTTTTAATACTGAGATCTCTGATATTTTCTAATCTCTAAAATGTAAAACACATTGCTTCTCTCATTAAGACCTCCATACTAAGAGCACTGAGACCTGTGAATTAATTTCTGGCCATTGTTGTCTGCACGGGGCTATCACTACTTGATCTATTAAGAACACACCACTCTGGGAACCTAGCTACTCTCTGGACAACTCTCCTTTCTCCAAATATCACTTCTGATGCATTTAGCATTTATTACATTAAAACTAGCTAACATTTGCAGATGATTATTTGAAATCTTTGTTTGCACTAACTAAAATACCAAGACAGACAGACAACCTAGGGGGGTACCATGAGGAATGAAAAAGAGAGCAGACAAGGAAACTGTGCGTGGGTAGTTAATATTGACAGAGGTTAAAGTTATAGGCTCTGATCTACTTTTCTTTATACTCTTGAGTAGGGGTCTCCAATCCCTAGGTGTTGAATCAGTACTGATCTGCAAACTGTTAGGACGAGGTGAGTGGTGGGCAAGCAAGCTTCATCTGTATTTACGGCAGCTTCCCATCATTACCGAGCTCCGCCTCTTGTTAGATCAGCTGCATAAGAGTTGTTTTCAACCCTATTGTAAACTGTGCACAGGAGGGATCTAGGTTGTACTCTTTATGAGAATCTAATGTCTGATGATCTGAGGTGGAGTTTTGGCAGTAATGCAAGGCTGGGAAGTGACTGCAAATACAGATTAACATTAGCAGTGAGGTTTGACTGCACAGAGGCCATAATTAATCAATTGCTTGCAGACACATATAAAAACCCTATCAATGAGCGGCAAGTGAGTTGATGTACTTCAGTTATACAGCTGCATCTGGTTGCAGTCTTTAAGTCAGAATCCGACACTTATTTTAGTATATGCATACATTTTCATTATTTTATTTTCCACTTTCGTCTGTGTCTCTTTTTAAAAAATGGTGAGTTGTATAATTATTTCATTATATATTGCAATGTAATAATAATAGAAAAAGTAAACAGTAAATGTTATGCACTTGAATCATCCCAAAACCATCCCCCCTCACCCCACCAAGGAAAAATTATCTTCCATGAAACTGGTCCCTGATGCCAAAAAGTTTGGGTTTGATGCTCTAGAGATCAAATTTTTTATAATTCAGCCCTCTTAGTCTCTTGCCACAGACCTTTTCAATAGAATACTTACCTATTCCTTTGTCATTTTTTTCTCAAACTTTCTGCTATTTGCCCTTACTTGCTGTAGCACTTAAGGAAATGCTCTGGACTGAATCCCCCCCTTCCATATGCTAACTACACTTCAGTTAGATGATGTTTAGGTATTTGGTGATGAAGCCTCTTGAAGGTAATTAGATTTAGATGAAGTCATGAAGGTTGGACCTTGATGAGAGGATTAGTTACCTCATCAGGGAAGACACCTGAGAGTTCTCTCTCTCATTCTCTCGCTCACCACCTGCATATAGGATGAAACTACCATGATAGGACACAGAAAGAAGGCAGCCATCTGCAACCCAAGAGGGTGAGTACACACCAGACACCAACCCTGATGGCAAGTTGATGTTAAACATCAAGTCTCAACAACTGTGACAAATAAGTTCCTATTGTTTAAGCCCTCCAGTCTTATAGTATCTTGGTATGGCAGCCAAATAAGGGAGGTAACTCAGTTAAAATACCTTTATCTAATCACTTTTATTACTGTAGTCGTGCTTCATACTGCTGAGAGGGTCTGAACTACTCAGAGACTTTCTCACCATGTTTTCAACATTTGATAACAGAACTCAGATTGTCAGGATTCATGAAAAAAATTCATGAAAAATTCATGAATGCCAGCATTAATTAAAAAATGATAAATCTCTATGTGATATACTGTTTATTTTAAATTAGATTTGGTTACCATTTTCTAAAAATATATTTAATTTAGTCATTATGTGTGTCCAATGTAATTCTGAATGATATAGTTTCTTATCATTAAGGGAATAAGAGAAACACATCAATGTTTTCTTGATTCTTGCAAGGTTTCATCTGTAATAGAACAAAATTCAGGAATTGAGATTCAGCGAGCAATCATTCCAAAGCAAACATCAGACTAATCAATATCTTTGCAATACACAATTACAGTGGCTAAGCTGCAATAATTTTGACAGATGAAGTTTTTCCATGTTTAAATGACATGAACCCCTGAATGTGAAAATTCTGAGATAGTAATCTTGAAATTAATTAGAATCTGGTTATAGGAAAAAGAGTATCTCTAGTTCAGTCAGAACAGTGTTAAGATAAATCAATTCTCCATTTATTGCTAATACTCTGTGACATAAGAGAAGTGGTTTAAGATTTCTGAGCTCCTGTATGAACTACTTTATAAAATCATAAAACAATTGATTATACAAGCATACCAAAAACATTCAGGTATAGTTTCAGCAAATTAATGGTCAAGAATTTACATGCCTTAATAGCCAAAATGCCAGAATGTCCTTTTTCAGATTATACAACCTCTACCCTTACAGTAGCAAAGATGTCCAAGAAATAGATATAGAATATTTATGTTATCTAATTATTCTCACTTGTGTTTGGGTAGTTTCCATCTTTCAAGGAATTTGTGTATTTCATGTAATTTATCATACTTATGTTTTTGAAATAATCTGTGATGTTTCCTTATTATTTTCCAGTGTTTTAAGAATATTGTTATATTTGTCTTCTCTTTTATATTATTTGTCATTCTGGCTAGAGATGTGTTTGTATTGATCTTTTAAAGAATACCCTAATTTTTCTCTGTTGTTTTTAATTTGTTTACAATTTAACTGATTTATGCTCTTACCTTAACTACTTTATTTCCCCTGCTTTCTTTGGATTACTTTGATATTCACCTACAGCGGTTTCTTAAGGTAAAAGCTTAGATCACAGTTTGATATTTTTATTAATTTTTAAGTTTTTTTTTTACTTTAAAGGTGGGGGGTACAACATTTCTTTTTTACTATAAACATTTAGTTGTTTCCTACAAATTAGATATATTGTCTTTTTATTTTCACCTGTGGATTTTTTAAGTGTGCTATTACATGTTTTATAATGTATATTTCTGTTACTGCTGTCTAGTTACTGCTGTCTAGTTTTTTTTTTTTTTCTTTTTTGTATCAGGCTTTGTATGATTTCAATCTGTTTAAATTTACTGAGATTATTTTATGGTCTAGAAAATCACCTATCTTGGTGAATATATAACATGTCCTTAAAAACAATGTATATTAAGATCTTGTTTGGTGTAGTGCTCTATAAATGTCAATTAGTTTAAGCTGACTAATAATATTAAAATCTTTTATAACTCCATTGAATTTTGGTTATAAAAGTTATAACTATATAAAGTTTTAGTTATATAAGTTTAGTTATTTTCTTCCAGCTTATACAAGGAGAAAAATGACAAAATATCTTAATATAATTGTTGAGTTTTAAACTTCTCTTTCAGTTTTATCAGTTTTTACTCCATATATTTTGTAACTTGTTATTATTGTGTTCTTTGATGAATTGCTCCTTGTATTATCATAGAATGTCCCTGCACTGTTTTTCTAAAATCTACTTTGTTTCTTATTAATATATTCATTTCACCTTTCTTTTGTTTAGTGTTTGTGCACTATATTTTTTCCCCATAAGTTTATTTTTAAACTTTCTTTAATTATATGTTGAATTTAAGATATTTTTGTAGATTTTATGCAATATTTTTGTAGGTTTTATGTGCTTAGTTCTTGGTTTTTGAGATTTCTAACAATATCTTCCTTTTAATTGAAGTGTTTGCAACATTTGTATTTAATGGAATTATCAACTTGATCAGATTTAAATCAATCACCTTTGTTTCTATTCATCATAGAAGTCATATACTTTTTCTCCTTTTATTATTATTATTTTTTTGGTTTTATTTTGGTTTATTATTTTTACTCCCTTTTGTCTTTACTGGTGAATTCTTATTTTTTTAAGTGTGCTACATTTTACCATACACTATTTAAACTTACAGACCACCTTAAAAATATTATAGAATCCATATTTTTTTAAACTTAAATAAACTTCTAACATTATTTTTCTATCTTTCAGACATTGCCCTTTGGTCATAAACTTTACATATTTCATAGACCAGTGATTAATTATGTTTGCTCTAGATTGTCAATTTATTTCTAAAAATATTACATTTGATGAAAAAAGACTTCTACCTTTATCTATATATTTACCATTTCTGTTACTTTCTTTTTTTTTTTTCTTTTATTTTATTTTATTATGTTATTGTGGGGTACAGTTAGGGGTTAGGCATACAAAAATATTTCGTTCAGGTACCCTTGTTGATAAGAGGTGTCTCCCCATCCTCAGATAGATACCCACCACCATTAAT
>CAUYQG010180002.1:0-13067 GCA_963574415.1 Tarsius wallacei | reverse complement strand
CGGCCCTCACAACTCCAGATTCTCAGGTCTCTGGACTCAGACTGAATTACACACCAGCATTCCTGACCCTCTAGTTTGCAGATGGCACTTCTTAGAACTTCTTAGTATCCATCAACACCTGAGTCAGTTCCCTTTTCTCTCGTCTCTCTTCTCTCTCTCTCTCTCTCTCTCTCTCTCTCTTTCTCTCTGCCTCTCTCACTCACTCACACTCCCGCTCTCTCACTCTGGCTCTCCAGATATAAATATACTGTTTACATACAAATAAATAAATAAACAAACATGTGTGTCTTTTTCCTGCCTCTTCTTTCTTGGGGGCGCCTTCAAGTCCTAAAGATACATGTCAAGGCAAACGGAGAAGACATGCTGTCTGCTCACAGGGAGGCCCATCTTGGCTCAAGAGGAAAGATTTTTTTTTGTCCTGGGAGTAGTTCCAGCCCAAGGAGAGTCCATATGAGGTGGGCTACTCATGGGTGAGTCAGGACATGTCCCTAGGGCTGGTCCCCACATCCTGTCATGTCCTGGGTGGCCCTCACTGACTCCAGTTCCTCCTGGGAACAAGGATCGGCACTCTGGGAGACTTTCAATCTCAGCGGACCTCAGGCGAGCAGAGGTGACTCTAACTGTCCCTCAGAAAGGCATCTCCCACCTGTGAGTACCTTCTGCATGGCCCTGTGCTAGTGCATCCTGTGCACAAACCCAGTGCATCTGTGGACATGCCCCTCAGTGCTGCCATTTTCACATGAACAGACCAAGGCCACATCTCCCAACAAGGAAAACAGGTCTAACTCTGAGGGCAAGGTCTGGGGGTGGGAAGTCAATGAGACTGAAGGGGAAGTGAGTGGCCAGCTTTCATCCAGGTTGGGCAACACCACCTACTGGGACACCCTTGTGGAGAGGAACAAGATAAGAGAAAGGTGTTTCGGGAGAAGGAGGTGGTGGGAGACTGCCCACAATGGTCTTCTGGCCCAGATGTGCCCTGCAGCAAGAAATGGGCCACGCAGGGTGCAGACCCCAGACGGTGGGCTAAGGAGGCCTCAGTTCCAGTGGGGGAGAATGTGGGAACACCAGGGGGTCCCCACTCTGTGTAGCTCATTCTGGAAACCTCACAAAAGTACACCAATGTGGAAAGATAGGTAGGACAAGGATTCAAAGCAGGCTAAAAATTAGAGGACAAGAAGAGGAGAAAGACTTGGGATGGCACAAGAGTGAGGTGAGTGAGTGAGTAGAGGAATGATTGAATGAGTAGAAGAATGAATGAGTGAAGGAATGAGTGAATAGAAGAATAAGTGGTTCTCCTTCTGTTTCTCTGTTGTTCCAGGCCCCAGCCTACTCCCACCTCAGTTCTCTGGACCCCATTACCACCCCTCGAGTAGTCCTTTCACCCTTATACCCCAGACCCATCCTGCTGCCACTCACCAGGCCCAGGTGACCCAAGAACCAGCTCCATTTTGGGGGCTGCAGGAAGCACCAAAGGTGACGGCAGTTGTCATAGAAGGCATAGGCCCGGGCCAGGAGTCTCACCAAGAGTCAGTAGGCCCTGGCCAGCAGCAGGAGCTGCTAAGGGGATACTGTCACTGGCCCAAGGCCCAGCCAGGACAGGCTCAGGTGAGACACCCTGCAGGGCAACGGGATGGAAGGTGAGCTCCTGAGTCCAAGGAAAGGGCCAAGGGAGCTCAGGGACAATGAAAAGGGGCAGGACCAGCAAGGCACTGGGGGCAGGGCAGGGAGGGCTCAGGGATGGGTGAACAAGAGCTGAGGGCTAAGGTTCAGAAAGGCTCAGTCAAAACCAGCAGCCAACTGGCCTCCAGCAACCCCTGAAGCACCAGAAAGTGAAAGAGAGAGGTTGATTAGAGTCCAGAAAGGCCCTACCTGATCGCTGGGAGGTTGCCAGGGGCTCAGTTACCAGAAAACTACCTGTTCAGGAGCCTGACACCACCCCTGCCTTGGGTATTGTCCTAGGTGAGAACTCTCCAGCCCCGTCACCCCACAGCCTGTCACCTTCTGCAGGAAGAGTTTGTCCCACACAGTCTCTTCCCTTCTTCTGCTGGGAGGTCTTTGTCCCTGACCCCTGATCTAGGGGAGGCTGTGAAAGGCTGGGCTAGGCTGGAACAACCAATCCCCACAGGCCTGGTTGCCTCTCCTGTGCCTAGGCAGCTGGCTAAACCTGAGGCAGAACCTGTTGCCTGCACAGGAACCAGTTCAGGATAACACAGCACAGGCCCTTTATCCTCAGGTTTCAGCCCCTCCCATGTGGGTTGGAGAGTAAGTGAGGAATGATCAAAGGTGACTCTGAGCCTCAAAGTTTATAGCCACTATGCCAGGGTACAGCAGGTAAAAGCATGAAGTTGAGAGTTCAAGTGCTAGGCGAGCAGAGCCAGGCCATGCCTTGTCCCCAAGTGTGGGTCAGGAGGATGTTGAGAACCATTTCTCAGTGCAGAATTATGCAATTTAGAGACAGAGGTCTCTGGCCCCCACTGCACAGCCTGGCAGGTGTTCAAGACCTGCCTCCAGGCAGCCCAGGGTCCTGTTGGAGACATGACTGCCTGGGAGCAGGAACAAAGAATCTGGCTTCCCTAGGGATTACCTGGGTCAGATTCTAAGGATAAAGAGCTCAGCTGGAAGATCAGCCCTGGAGGCTGGGCTCAGTGAAAGGGGACAGAGGGGGAGGCATGGTGGGTAAGGCTGAGAGTGACCATAAACAGGCAGGGTCCAGGCAGGGGTGGTCAGAGCCCGGAAACCCTAAGTGGATTCCTAATTCTGCCTCATCCTTGCTCTGACTGTTAGCAGCCTTCTGGGCTCAGTCTTCCCATCTTGGAAATGGAATGCTGGGTGATGTCCTTAGAGGGAGACAGAAGTGGACTTCAAAAAAGAGTGATCACCAAAAAGAGGGAGTGAAGGAAAGGGGCTGGCAACTAGTCTTTGAGCTGCTGTGTGCCAACCTCTATTCCGTACAAAAGACTGTATGAAAAGAACTTCTACTGTGTGCCAATACTCTAAATAAAGGATGCCTATTGTGTGCCAGACTCACTTTATAAAGTGTGCCTACTGTGTGCCAGGCACTCTACATAAAGAATACTTATGGAGTGTCACCTGCTCTGCATAAATCATGCTTACTAAGCTGGGCACAATGACTCACACCTATAATCCCAGCACTTTGGGAGGCCAAGATCAGAGGGCTGCCTGTGCCCACAGATTTGAGACCAGCCTGGGCAACTTGTGAGATCTCATCTCTACAATAAATTAAAAAACAATTAGCTGGGCATGGTGGCACATGCCTGTAGTTCCAGCTACTTGGAAGGCTGAGGCAGAAGGATTGCCTGAGACCAGCAGGTTGAGGTTGCAGTGGCCGTGAGTGGCGTGCTACAGCACTCCAGCCTGGGCAACAGAGTGAGACTCTAACTAAAAAAAAAATGCCTACTGAGTGTCTCCTGGTCTACTTAAGGAATGCCTATTAAGTACTAGGTGCTCTACATAAACAGTGCCTAATGAGTGCCACCAGCTCTAATGAGTGTCACCTGCTCTGATTGAAGTGTACCCACTGAGTGTCACCCACTCTACAGAGATAGTGCTTACTGAGTGTCACCGGCTATAATTGAAGTGTACCTACTGAGTGGCACCTACTCTACATAAATAGTGCTTACTGAGTCTCACCTGCTCTAATTGACATACCTACTGAGTGTCACCCACTCTACACAGATAGTGCCTACTGAATGTCACCTGCTCTAGTTGAATTTTACCTACTGAGTGCCTTCTGTTCTACATAGATAGTGCCTACTGAGTGCTGCCTACTCTACATAAAGAGTACCTGCTGAATGCCACCTGCACGACAAAGAGTGCCTACTCTCTCCTTCCTGCTCTACATAAAGAGTGGCTACTGATGTCACCTGCTCTACTTGAAGGCTACCTACTGATGATGCCTGCTCCTCATAGAGTCCCTACTGAGACTAGAGTCCCTCTAGAGTCACTTGCTCTCGATAAAATGTGCTTACCCATTGCTGCCTGCTCTGCATAGGGTGCCTACTGTATGTCACATGGTCTACAGAAATGTGTCTCCTGAATGCCGCCTGCTCTATGTAAAGAGTGTCTATGGATCACCTGCTCTACATAGAGCCACCTATTGAGTAAATGTAATTATTTTTATTTTTGAGTTGAAGTCTCACTCTGTTGCCCAGACTGGAGTGCAGTGGCATGCTTCCGGCCACTGCAACCTTGACCTGCTGGGCTCCAGTGATCCTTCCACCTCAGCCTTCCAAGTAGCCAGAACTACAGGCATGAGCTTCCACATCCAGCTAATTTTTTTGATTTATTGTAGAGAAGAGGTCTCTCCATGTTGCCCAGGTGGGTCTTGAACCCATGGGCTCAGGCAATCTACTCGCCTCAGCCTCTCACAGTGCTGGAATTACAGGCTGAGCCACCAAGCCTGGCCATAAATGTAATTTTAACATGAGTGAAGCTGTCCACAAACAAGAGGAAGGAGAAGGTCAGAGTCTGAGACCATGCTGGAGACAGACAGTGTTGTGGCAGTCCTCCAGGCCTAGGTTTGGATCCAGCTCTTCTACTTCTTGGCTGTGTAATCTCGGGCAAATCTCTGGACCTGTCTGCACCTCATGTTCCCCCTCTGCAGGGGTTGTATGGTGGATGGAATGGCTGGTAGAGGTAACTCTGAATGTAGCAGGAGCAGGGATTTTGCAGCTGGAGCCCAGGGAGGTGAACTGATCATTTGGGAGTACTTCATCATCCTGACAGAGGGTGGCTAATTACATATACTATTTGCCTAAACATACTAGGAAATGATACACAAAACATAAAAGTGCTTACCTTTATAAAGATGAAAATACTGAGAAAGATCAAGGGCATATGTAGGACTAATTTTTTTTTACTATGCATGTTTTTATGTGAGCAAATGTGTTTTCTGCCCAAATATTGCATTTAAAACTTGAGGCACCACCTGTCAAAGAGTCTCATCTACTAAGTGGTTCCTAAGGCTGAGACTCACTGTGAAAATCACTTTCTTTGTTGGGCAAGGCATAACTTCTGAAGCAAAACTGACCAAGTGTACTTCTCCACTTACTCCCTGAGTGAACTTGAGCAATTGAGTTAACCTCTCCAATTCACAAGACCAGCGTGAGGATGAAATCAGTGTCTACCTAGGAGAGTTGAAATGTCACATTCTCCTTTCTCAGCAGTGTTTTCCTGTTAATAGGACCAAAAAAGTCCATGTCTGTGGAGTTTCAGGCCATACCTGTTCTACGGAAGATATATAACTACATCCATATCTTTCATAAATATGTGTGAATCTATTGATAGGAAATTTAAGTATTTACCCCAAAAATTATTTGAAGAAGAGCAACTCAACATGCATGAAGAGAATTCTTGCAAAGTGAGAGAAAACAGTTAAATTATTTTATAACATAATGCCATTAAAAAAAATAGGGTGGCTTGAATACTTAACCCAAACATTGCTAATACCACAAAATAATGTTTCATAAGATGATTTAATGTCATGGAAAAAAATTTATAGCATGCTGTTATGCAAAGAGCCCAGATTCACAAACCACACATATGATAGAAGACTGGGATTCTGACATTTGTAGTACAATTCCAAGTTGATATGGATTATCTTAGTCCATGTGGGTTTAATTTGAAAAATATTAGTAAAATATTGAATAAATACATGTTTGAAATATTTGAGCTTATTAAGGGAAATCAAACAGGAGCTTTACATTTTAATATTATAGTGTGAAAGGTTTTGTTTTTGTTTTTGTTTTTGTTTTGAGTTGGACACTGTCGCCCAGGTTGGAGTGCAATAGCATGGTCATGGCCACCGCAGCCTCAGCCTGCTGGGTTCAGGTCATTCTTCCACCTCAGCCTTCCAAGTCGCTGGAACCACAGAAGCACACCACCATACCCAGTTAATTTTTGTATTTATTGTAGAGATGAGGTCTCGCCAAGTTGCCCAGGTTGGTCCCGAACCTGTGAGCTAAGACAATCCTCTCACCTCAGCCTCCCAAAGTGCTGGAATTACAGGTGTGAGCCACTGCATCCGGCCGTAAAAGCCTTTAAAAAAAAATACAAAAACCAAGGCAGGACACAATGGCGCAAGCCTGTAATCCCAGCACTTTGGGTGGCTGAGGCGAGAGGATTGCCTGAGCCTCAGGGGTTCGAGATCAGCCTGGGCAACTTGGTGAGAGCTCGTCTCTAAGAAAAAATAAAAAACAAAAACTATCAAGGAAATAATTAATAAATTTAACAACAAATAAATTGACTAGGCCTGGCACAGTGGCTCATACTTGTAATCTCAGCACTTTGGGAGGCCTATGGAGGACTGCTTAAGCCCAGGAGTTTGAAACCAGCCTGGGCAACATAGAGAGACTTTGTCTCTACAAAAAAATAAAAAAATTAGTCAGGTGTAATGGCGTGTGCCTGTAGTCTCAGCTACTTGGGAGGTTAAGGCAGAAGGATCACCTGAGCCTGGAGATCAAGGCTGCCATAAGCTGTGATCATGCCACTTCACTCCAGCCTGGATGACAGAGTGAGACCTCAACTTTAAAAATAAATAATGGGCCGGGCTCAGTGGCTCAGCCTATAATCCCAGCACTTTGGGAGGCCAAGGTAAGTGGAACTGCCTGAGCCCACAGGTTCGAGACCAGCCAGGGCAACTTGGCAAGACTTCGTCTCTATGATAAAATAAAAATAGCCAGGTGTGGTAGTGCAAGTCTGTAGTTCCGATTACTCAGAAAGCTGAGGCAGAAGGATCGCTGGAGCCCAGAAGGTCAACGCTGGAGTGGCCATGGCAGTGCATGCCACTGCACTCCAGCCTGGGTGAAGGAGTAAGACTCCAACTCAGGAAAAAAAAACATAAAAAATAAAAATAAATAATGGGACAACCCTCTTTCAAGTCCCCTCTTGCTGTTGGGAACTTTTCTGTCTTCTAATAAATCCCTACTTACTAAAAAAAAAAAAATAATAATAAATGAAATTTTTCAAAAATAAATGAACCAAAACAAAAATAAAATCAAAACAAATCCAAAGAAGAATTTTGCATAACAAAAAAGAACTAAATTTCTTAAAGTGTAAAAAATTCTTATAAAATAATTTTTTAAACTAGGAAAAACAAGTTATGCTAACTGACAGTTTACAGGAATAAAGGTATGGATGACTGTTTAGCAGGTGAACATAATGCTCAACTTTACCAAAATAACTAAGTATTGCCTGACGAGGTGGCTCACACCTGTAATCCCAGCAATTTGGGAGACGGAGGCAAGAGGATTGCCTGAGCCCAGGGGTTCCAGACCAGCCTGGTAAACTTGACCAGACCTTGCCTCTACAATAAATCAAAAAATTAGCTGGGTGTGATGGCGCATGCCTGTAGGTCAGGCTACTTGGAAGGCCGAGGCAGAAGGATGGCCTGCACTCAGCAGGTCGAGGCTGCGGTGGTTGTGAGTGTGCCACTGCACTCCAGCCTGAGCGACAGAGCAAAACTCCAACTCAAAAAAAAGTAAAATAACAAAGTATTATATTACACCAATAAGATTGGCAAATATTTTATATATTTTTAAATTTTAAATATGTGGGGTACAATTCAGGGTTAGGTATACAAATGTTCATTATGCAAGTACCCTTGATGAGGTGTGCCCCCTTCCCCTGGCAATTTCCCACTACTGCCAATCCCTCCCTTGCCCACCCCTGGCAGTTTCCCACTACTACCAAGGATTGGTAAATATTTTAAAGTTTCATAATGCACACTGTTGGGGAAAATATGAGGACATGGGCATCTCAAAATCTGTGTGTGGCAGTGGATTTTCCAACAGCTACTGAATTCAAAACTCAAGTGGTCTTCAATTCAGCAACTGCACTTCTAGAAATTTGTCCTGCAAACATGCTCATGTGTAAGTAATGGTCAGGGTACATGGGTGTTTACTGCATCATGTGTGTTATGCCAAACACTGGAAAATATACAACTGTCCATCGGTGGGGAAATATTTTGATAAGTTATGGTACATCCATAAGATGGAATCCTATACAGCTATCACGAAGGTGGAATAGGGATCATCAGTCCTGTCACACTCTAGAGGGTAAATCATACAGAGATGACAAAGACAATTCAGCAATATCTATCATAATTGAAAATGTTGACATAAATATCTCCAACAGAAGGATGAGCTGAATAAATGGTGGAATACACTCAGAAAGAAGGAGCCATGAAAAGAGCAAGTGGCTATCTATATCTATCCATCCATCTATGTATCTATCTATCTATCTATATGTATGTATGTATATGAAGAGATCCTCAAAAAAAAAAAAAGAATTATTTTTGGAGGGCAGGCCTCTTGTAGTACAGGCGTCCCCACTAGGTAACTGCTCTAGAAACACATTGGCATCAATGTATCAGCTAGTGTTGTTGGGAGAGGCTGTGTTCAGCTTCAGTGTTTTTTTTTTTTTTTTGGAGATTTTTTCAATGCATTTGCCCATTTCATGAGGGGTGATTTGCGAGCGCACCTGCCCATGCCACGCTGAGTGTTCTGCAGTTTTTGACTCAAAATGGCATGACCCCTGTGCCCCACTCTCCCTATTCACCCGATCTCATCCCAAGCAACTTTTTTTGGTTGTTGTTTCCCTGGATGAAAAAAGTCCTCAAAGATAAACATCCTGGTCTTTGCATAGCTGACCTTCTGAGCAGAAGCTCGGTCCGACACTCAGGCCTAACATCCGTGTTCCCCATTTCACTCCCAGCCTTGCCTCTTTCTCCGTTGGCCCCAGCTCTGCCCAGGTCGGATGGACACCAAGTTGGAAAAGGAGAGTCAGTGTGGAGTGTTTACTGAACAAACGGGCAGGGCTATTATCCACTGAAATATTTGTGAATTCATGGATTAGACTATAAAGTGAGAGTTGCAGGGAAGAGCAAAAATTAAGGGGAGTGAAGGTCCTGCAACTTTGTACAGGAAAGGAAGTAGGTGGGGCAGCAGTTTTACACTGAGGACATGCTGGCGGCATCTGCTTTACATTCATTGTCACTAATTCTCCAAGAAGACCTGTGGGGTGTGGATTCCCAATTTATAGAGAAGAGTCCTTTAGAAAAAGGAATTAATTTCATGAATTGTCATAGCAAGTTAGTGGGGCAATAAGTATGAACTACCAGATCTTTTTGCTCCAAAGCATGCAACCTTAACCTTTTTATGCAAAGATGAGGCTTCACTAGGTTGCCCAAGCTGGTCTTGACCTCCTGGGCTCAAGTAATCCTCCTGCCTTGGCCTCCCAAAGAACTAGGATTATAGGAGTGAGCCACTGCGCTTGGCTCCAACCTTAGCTTTGCTAGACAGGCTGGGTACCAGACCCTGCTTCTGGTCTTTTGTCCTATTCCCACCAGACAATAGTGGCAGAAGTGATGAAAACATTATCCCCCTTCCCCACCTGAGAACAGCCTCAAGGTGAGGGTCTCAGAAACAGGTCATGAGACCCTGCACTCACCATTCAATCTCTTTAAGGTCGCGGTCCCTCAGGAGCTCTTGCACCTCCTGCCGGCAGCACTCCTGGTATTCTGGGTGCCTCACAAGGTTGTACAGGACCCAGGAGATGCCACTGGCCATGGTGTCATAGCCTGAGGAGAAGTTATGTAAGTTTGGATCCCAGGGCTGCTTTAGCACTAGAGGGTGGACAGCACCCACACATTGAGGCCCTCTGGGAGGATTGGGGAAAGGAAGATGAGCAGAATGGAGTGATTTGGGGTCCCCCATCACATCACTAGTGGAGAAACCCCTGTCCCCCCTGAGGATCCACATTGGGACCCTCACTCTCAAACATGAAGGTATTGGCCTCTGCTCGTACGCCCTCATCTGACAACTCCTTCCCACTTTCATCCTGGAGACAAGACCCTCAAATAACACCAGCCCTGACAGCACTTTAGTCTAACCTGAAACAGTCCCTGAAGACCCATCATCCAAGTCATATCCCTCCCTCGTCATCTCCAGACCTGCCCTCATAGATTTCCTCCCTAATTTCCTTCCTTCCATTGTCTCCTCCCAGGTAGCCTTCGACAGAGACACTTCTAAAATGTATCTGACTTGTCCCACTTTTCTTCAACCACCGTCCATGCTTATTAGTGTTCTCTGGATCAAGTCTAAGTTCTTTGATCTTAGTTCTTGATTTGACAGAAGTTCCATTCTACCTCTTGAATTCAAATCCCAGAGAGGCCCACCTTGCTCAGCAGAAGCACATCAATGAAATCTAAAGTCTTAGCCTTGGCCTTGGCCTTGAGAAAGTCATCTGCGCCCTGGCTAGTTAGGATATGGTGCCACTCCTGAATGACAGCATCTGTGAAGTCATGCACCACATCACAGGCCCTGCGAAAGTGCTGCTCATCGGCAGTGAAGTAGTATAGGAAGTCCAAGTACAAAAAGATCTGCTGGTTCCGTTTTGCTGTGAGGGCACTGAGCTCTACTGTGGCAGCAATATATTCACTGGGATTCCTGCAGGGCCAGGCCAGAGAGGAAGCAGCTACTTACACACATGAAACCCTGGGAGCACCTGCCAGTCAGAATCCCAGGGCCATGTCCCATTGCAAAAAGGGCGCCTTCCAAGCACACCTCTCTCTCTGCTTCCTGCTCTGAGCTGACTCATGCCACAGATCCCTGATCAGGGCCTGGGCACCATGTGCATTTTTTCTCTTTCTTACTGAATATTCTTCTTGAATTTCACCCAAGTCTGCCCCATTTTTTCTACCTAAGCTCAGACCTCTTCTTCTCCATGATCTCTTTGCTTCCTGCATCTACATGACAGTCAGTCCTGCATAGAGACAAATGTCCAAGCTTAGCTCTGATCCTGACTCTCATTCACTCAAACACATTCCAGGGCTCCCTGGGAAAAAGTGCATAACCTTTGCCTCTATTTTTGATATCCTTAAGATCTAGCCCCTGCTGACCCCTCAACCCTCATTTCCAGGGTGTTTTCCTATTGCATGTTGTTGCACATGCTCTGCTCATTCTATCCTCCCGCCTTTACTCAGAAATTTCTACCTGCCTGGAAAAACTGCTCTTTCTTTCCTCCCTTCCCTGTGCGTCAGCGCCCATTTCTGACTTGCCTCTTCCAGGAAGGCTCTTCTAACTTCCCTGATCAGGCCTTCTACCCCCATGTGTCCCCTTGAACCCATGGTCCATGTTCTCAGGCCCTGGACAAAAATTCACTCCAGACCATTGCTGTCATAGATAAAGATGCATTTCTGCAGACATTCCAAGGTCATGAGGCTGATGTGTTCAAACATTTCCAGACAGGTGTTGCCCTCTGAGGCCAGGTGCTGTCACTTGGCCTAGCCAGAGTAGGAGACAGAGCTGGGCCTGGGACCTAGCTCCCATGAGCCCCTCTCCAACCCCAAACACCAGAATAGACTCTTCCAGAACCAGCTTGCTGGTCTTCTGCCCCTAGGAACCCATCCTCAGGCAGGATCAGGCCTGGCTGGTCCTAGGGCAGTAGGGAAAGCTGTTACTATCAAGAGATGAACACCCAAGCCTTGGAATCCGGACATCTGGCTCCAAGCCCCAGCTCTGCCTCCTAGGCTCCCTGTGCCTTGAGTCAACTTGCCTTCTTCTAGGTCTCACCTGTCAAATATTTTGTAACAATTAAGTTGGCCTGTTTTGATGCCAGATAATCAGCTTAAAACCCCTTCTCCACCACACCTAGACTCACTCACTCACAAGCAGCATGAACTTGGGAAATCTCCCTAATCTCTCTGGTCCTCAGTTTCCCCATCTGCAACAGGGAAAAAAATAATGTCTATCCCGCTGGGTTGTGAGAATTAAGTTAGCCAACATATATCTGGGAATTGGAACATGGCATTATTCCTGTCATATGGTGAGTTCTCAAAAAATATTAGCTTGCCTCACCTTCATGGTTATAAATTGATTTCAAAAAAAAATCCCCGTGTTGGGAGAGACAGTCCTCCATAGGCCCTGAGCTTCTTTCAGGCATGCCAAGAATTGCAAGACCCTGATGTTCTTAACCTGAGTCATTTCTCAGACTTGTGTTTGCAGAGAAAAACCTTGAGAGATAAGATAATGACTCCACCAGACACACATCAGGCTTGCTTCTGCTTGCTGTAAAAGCAGATTGCCTAAGGCTAATGCTCCTCCCTTGTAGTGTAATATAATACATCAGCAGGAAACTGCAGAAGACACCTAAGTCACCCTCAGGGAGTTGGGTGGCTTGGAGAAAAGATGCAAACCAACAAGAAGCACGTGCTGCTTGTGTTGCCATGAATAATCAACTGCCCTTTGTCTCTGACCCAGGTATCTGGTGTCTTCTGGGAGAATCCATGAAACAGTAACAAGCAAACTTATCAGCTTGCAAGTAAGAAAAGTATAGTGGGCCCAAAAACCTTATCCACAATTCTTTACATCCCCCTGCATCCACACTTTGTACTGTACCTTTTAAGCAACTCCCATTTAGACATGGAGCTTATTCTTCATGGGACAGATCCCTCATCTCTGGCCCCATGGCAGATGGGAGCCTTTCAAACCCAGATGCTGAGGAGAGAACACCCAGTTCCATCTAGCATGGCTTTGTGTCTGGGGAAAATCTTAGAACAGCTCAACCCTAGGCTGGACTCCTCCATCTGATCCTGAACCTAGATGAGATCTTGCTACATTGCCCAGTTTGGCCTGGAACTCCTCTACTCAAGCAATCTCCCTGCCTCACTCTCCAAAGTACCTAGGACTAGAGACAGAGTCTCCTTCTGTACCCAAGAAAACTTCTGGCTTCAAGTGATCCTCCTGCCTTGGCCTCCCAAAATGCTGGGATTACAGAGATTTTTCTGATGCTAATACCAAGTGTTTCTGTTGACTTTACTATGTGGGAGAGTTTTATAAGAAGTGTGAAGTGATTCTGGGCAGCAGTTATAAAGATTTTATCCCTTCCCTTTGACACTTATCACCCCAGCGGATCTGAGGAGGCAAATAAGGAGCTGCCTTCTATGGCATTGAAGTTCACAGACTTATGTTGCTGTGTGGTATTCAGCACAATCACCTTGAAAGGAGGGACCCTGAGAAACTTAGAATAAACTTAGTTCACATTTTGCC